>JBAFXB010000007.1:1701023-1831023 GCA_037177825.1 Diaporthe sp. P3_1W | reverse complement strand
AGGTAAATTCTCCCGCCAAACGAATCGCTCGCGTGCCCTGCCCGCAAGACAGTCAGTCAGTCAGTTCGTCACAGCCAGACCCCCCCTCCCTGCTCCCCACAGAACAAGAGGTGAACGAATCCTCTCTTCTTATTTCGTCTGACAACCGACTCGCGACAAGCACGCCAAGCTTCGGGGCTCTTTGTGGATAAGGGTTGCAGCCAAGCACGGGGATTATTCCTGCACCCACCAAATCACCCCAATCCGTGCCTATGCGACTGGTCGACTTCCCAGCTCGACTCTTCTCGTTGAAACAACCTTATTGTTTGTGAATCAGTGCCTCGCCTTGGCACCGAACCGGGTATTCCGAGTTCCCCCAATCTACGTAATGGCAACTGTGCTGAGCTGCATGACGGTCCGTCATTGACCCAGTCTTCTACTCTGCACACTTGCCAATTGCGGTGTACAACCAGAAAATCGCACGCCGGCGGCTCAGACAGACAGACAGACAGACGTACAGTAGACTTCCCTACCTGCGAATGACTTGCATGAACCGCCTCAGCCGCAACATCGTCACCAGCCACGGAATGAGGCCAGACCCCCAATCTATCCAAGACGGGCCGCCGCCCGTCGCATCGTGATAGCTACTCGTAGCGCCAAGCCAAGGGCAAATACGCGCCAGCCAGTAGTCAGTCCAAGTCCCAGAGCCGCCCGCGGCAGGGAGAACGGACATGCACCCCCAACAACAGCAAAGGTCTCTCCCATGTCGTCACCAGCCAGCAAAGTTGCTCTGCGGGTGTGGAGAAGGGAGAAACATGGACGTGAGTGTTGGCTCGGCGCCTCGTTCGGTGCTACTTTTGGACGCCCTCTCACCACCCCCTTCCGCCAATCCTCTTTTGTATCCGCACAGAGGCCGGCGGGGCGGGCCTGTCCTGTCGTTCCCCCATCAACCAACACGACCATGACCACGGCCACCAACAACTACCAAATGGGGCAGTCAGAAACAAACGCGCGGCTGGGGGGCCCTCCTGAACTTCGGACAAAAACTGTGCGTACAATGCGAGCGTGCAGGCCCCGGTGGATCGGTGGGGCTCTCACAAGCAGGGGGAGACACAGAGAGAGAAAGAAAAGAGACCCACCGGGCCAAGCAGTCCCGGTCCCGGTCCCCAGACCCCAAGGCCGACGGCCGCGCCTGTGACGTTTCTATTCTAGGATTGTGATAGATATATCGGGAAGTGGTTTGTGGCGCAGGGCAGACAAGACCAAAGAGCGACATGACAATCATCATACCTACCCACACACAGACGACAACCAACATGACGTTAGGTCCCTGCGCCGTTGGGGGAGGTTGCGATGGACGTTCCACAACCATTCGACGTCGGCAGGCCCAGGGCTGGCGCACGGAAGCTTGATTGATGGCTCCTTTTGTGCGGTAGCGAGCATCTCTAATCAAGGACATCCCGCAATTGGCCTGCATGGCCTGGCCCCCGGGGCGCAGTAGGCGAGACCCTTGGAGGTTGGGATCTGCCGCCGGTCCCCCTGACGCAGGTCTGGGTGGACTGACTTGGACCTTGGCTGGCGGTCTGGGCACGGTTTCTCTGAAGGCCATACGGTTTAGTCTAAGATTGATGAGGCGATCGTCGCGGCCGGAAGGGGAAACCGGACGTTGGGCGGGGTGGGTGATAGGATCGCTCTGCAGGCCCGGCGGCCGCTCCCTTAAAGTCCCCGGTAGCACAACCCGTCCGGCAGTCTGTGTCCATGCGTGCATCTGCATGCGTGTGTGAGACAGAGAGAGAGAGAGCTGGTGGGGAGGGTGGATGGGCGAGAGGGTAGCAGTGGGTGGACCAACTTTGAGAGCAGCAATTTTCGCAGCCTGTTCTGGGGACTTTTAACAGGTGATTTGGTCCCTCTGCCCCCAATCCGGATCCGAAAGCACAAACTGGCGCCGGACAAGCCGTTGGTGAGACTTGGGATGAGTTTTGTGACTGTGAATGAATGAAGAAACAAGACCCTCGTTCTTCACCGGATGGCACGCATGCGTATTCTGGCCCAGGTCTGAGCAGATAGGACGGGGTCTGTCTGCATCAGAATTGACACCTCTGGAGAGCAACTCCTAACCCTTTCAACTTTCCCCATGGTGGTTCGATTTGCTACCTTGTCGACAACCCCATGAACCGACATTTACGCGTCACCAACCAAGCCCTCGGGAGCAATCCCCTCGCCGAAACAGACCTTCTTTTACCTTGACCATCCCACCGTCCCATTTGCATCCGACAAAACGGCCCCCCACAAAATCGAACTGTTCTAGAAGGGCCAATTCCCCGACGGCGTGGTTAACCAAGTGGGGTCCAGGGGGCCAGCGAAGGACGTCAGAATAATTAATTATATTAATATTGCCTCTAGCTCACCAAAGGAGCCACACGGGCACGAGCACAGCCATACGTAGAAGAACACTAGTGTGAAGACAATGCTGGAACGGGTCATGTGGAGGCTGCTTTGCGAGGACTCGTAATCCGAGCGAAACCCCCCCGCCTCCAGCAGCGCAAAATGAACAGCCCTGAGCAAGATCTAGGCTCTTTGTTCCCACAGGCTCCGACTGAGAATTAGATCGATTTTTTGAAAAAATCAGTCGATTCAGTTTTTGGCTATGGAATGGGACGGTAGCAGTAATACGTGCTCATATTAAACCCCCCTCCAGTCATTCAATCCCACCTAACCCGCAAAAACAAGAGTCATTCAATTCAGTGCACACATTGCATCGATCGAGATGGTAGAGACGATAGGCTTTCGGGCTCGTATGCGTATAGATACTGTGTACATAGGACGGGTCAGTTATTAGTCAGTCAGTCTGTGAAGTCAAGTCAGTCAGTCAGTCATTATTAGGTCGGCAAGCCTCGGAGGAAAGCCAAGACCCCGGCGCGTTTGTCTCCCACTCTGCGTCGTCGGCGTGTTACGACTCGCGATATTAAGCTTACTCGCCCCCTATCTTGGCAGCCAGCATCAGGAGCAAACCCGGTGGGGGGAGGAGGCATGGTGGCTCCTCCTCCCATCCCATGCCATCCGAACTCCTTGGCATTTATTGTGTTCCATGTATCAGAAATGGTAGGAAAGGGGGGCGGAGGGCAGGGAGGAAAGGAGGAAGGGGGACAACAAGCTCCCGCTCACCACAGGGACAGCGATGAAGGAAAGCATGTGGAAATTAGACGGCACCCGTGGCAACCGCCCACATAGCCCGCCGAAAGAGCCGCATCTATTAGATCGTCGTAGATAACAAAGTTTTGTGGGCAGGCAGGTGGTGTAACCCAGGGCATAGGGTATAGGGTATCCATCCCGTCCACCGTCCACGCAAACCTCTCCTCCGGGATGTGGGCGAAGGACACACCACTCCCGTGCCCAAGCCATGAACCTCTCTACGCGTCCGATATGCGCGAGGGGGGCTGATTCGGCGCGTGGGACGGCAGGCAGGGAGAAGGGGTCATGCAACGGCGGGGCCCAAGTCCCCATTGCTAACATGATCATCACCAAACCCGGGCCCAGAGGTGACGACCAAGATACCGAGGCAGCGGGACAGGAGGGCGGAAAATCCAGACCAAAAATCGTACGGGACGGGCGGTTGCGGTGGATAATCGAGAGGAGCGTGCCCCGGCCCTCTTCCGTCTTGCCGGATTCCGGTGACGACGACTTTTATGGGAGGGGGCCGGCCTTTGGTAAGCAGCAACATGCGGGAGCATAACTCGGATCGGGCGTAGACGAGTGGGTGGTGGTAAATCCGAGCTGGGGCCGAAAGAATGGAGGCCGCTTGTTGGACGAATGAATGAAGCAGTGAATGAATGGAATGGTAGGTTCCAAAACAAAGCGCAGGCAAACAAGTGCGGAGGATGCGGGTGACGTTGGAGGGAAACAAAAGGGTTGATCAAGTCAACTGTCACACTCGGTAGGGACGTTGAGACAGAGAAATGTAGTGATGAAGTATAGCTCCAATATTCGCAAAAGCTATCTAGGCTGGCTGAAGATCACAATGCTGCTACCTGATCCCAAATTCCCGCCCTGCCTGATGGCAGCTCCTCGATATCCTCCTGGTATTTCCTCCGTGACGCCTCGCCAGCGGCACAAACCGACTGGATAAATGTGATACCTGGCCATGCCTCAATGGAACACAAATATGAACAAATAAAATAATAGTTCCCTGATCCCACAACGCGAATACAAGCACAAAGCTTTTCGCCAATTTCAATGTCCCTGCTGCTCTGGACGCCGTTACAATGCAAAATGATTCCCCAACCCATCCCAGGTTACCGTGACCATGCTCCTGTGTGCTTAGAGAGCCCGTTCCGCCAACAGACAATCAGATGGAGAACTTCTTGTTAAGAACGTCCAATGCTCTTGCGTCCTCGTGGAAACCCTTGGCCATCAACCCTGCCGAGGCACCGCTTCCCATGGCACCGTTGCCCATAGCTGCGCCGGTTCCACGTGGGCTGCTCGTCGCACTGTTGCTGCCCGCCGCGCTCGTTGGCTCCGAATTTGATGGTGTTGGGTTTGGGTGCAGCAGCGCTGAGAGGCTAGCCTTGTTCCCAACGTTGGGTGGTGACTGCGAAAGAGCGCGAGGCGGCGGCGTCGAGCTGTGCACCGAGGGCAGGGGCCCAGGCATCGTCCGTCCGGCAGCGCCGCCGGCCTTCAACTGCAGTTGTTGTAGGCGCGGCGACTCATCGTTTATCCTGATCTGCGCCAGATGTGGCGACCTGTGCTGTGGTGGGCCTTGGCTGTAGTGTGGCAGCATTGAGGGAGTCACTCTTGGTTGCGAGGCAGACCCCGGCGGTGGCAGCTGTGGACGGTCGTAGGCAGGGTGTGGTGGGGGAGGCCCTGGGAGGTAGTGGTGAGGGTGGCCGTGGTGAGGCGGTGGGTACGGAGCGCCTGCTGGTGGCGGTGGCAGTTGTGTTGGTGGGTATGGAGCAGACACCGTGTAGTGGCTGTAGGGCGGCGTCGCAACAGGCGAGGGCGGCCAGCCTGGGTATGGCGATTGTTGTGCGTATTGTGGGTGGTATGCTGCTGGGTGTGGTGCTGCTGGCGCGTATGCCGATGCCATAGGTGTCCTGGTCATGGCAGGGACGGGCTGCTCGTTCATGCTCGACTCAGGGTACATGCCCTTCACGGGCACGATGTGCCTCAGGCTGGGGTCCGAGCTGGGTTGTGGGAGATCTGGCTCGCTGGGGTGCGGGCGTGAGAAGTATGAGATGAGGTGGAGGTGCTGGCCCTGCGATGTGGTGATGCTGAAGGACTGCTTCATGAGGCCGTCGGCCTTGTACCGGTACCCGTCGGGCTCACCGTCGTCGTTGTCCTCGTCGCTGCCGCGGCCAGAATCTGGTGTCTTGCCGGCGCTCCTCCTTGATGCGCCGAAGCCGCCGCCACGCTTGCCCTCCATTTCCCGGTAGGTGAGGAAGCTGCCCGAGACCCTGCTGGCGCTCCATGATTTCCCGTCGGTCCACCTGCGCATGCCGGCCTCCCTCTCGTCCCAAACGAAGACGGACCCGGACCGGATGGACTGGCGCTCCTTCTCTGATAACCTGCGCTGCACACGGGGCAGCAGGCCGAGCCTACAGGCCTCGAATAGTTTGATCGCATCTGCGGGAGTCCGCACGAGGCCGTGGTATGTTTCCATCATGTTATTCTGTCGCACAGCCATGTGTTGTATGGGTGAGGCTGGTTGGGGGGTGGTTGAGTGAGTGGGAAGACGTGTGAGGAGGGTCAGGACCCAGCAGTGTGGCAGGCTGCTGAAGTTCCTAAATACAAGTGCACCCGAAATCTAGATGGCCCCCAGATCTGCAGGGTGGGCCCGCTATTCGAATCGAGAAAAGTAACTTTTAAAATATGGTTGTCTGGATAGGGTACCAACACCCTGTCCTGCAACTCAGGAGGAGCGAGGCTTGCGCGGCGCTATGTCAATCGCCCCACCGGGAGGAGCAACCCGGCTGATCGGCCTTTGATTGGCGTTGTCGCGCTGCGCTGTGCGGTTGGCAGGGGCTGCGTGAAGGGGGGGCCGCAGGCACTTATGCAGTGAGCAGACCCTCTCTGGACCCGAGGCAGGCTGCTGTGGTGAAATTTGGTGTGGAGGGCTGCCGTGGATCTCTTGTATTGCTGTTTCCTCTTTAACGGGCAGTGATGTTAGTCCCGGCTGATCCCAAGGGTAGTCGAGATGCGATTGACGATGACGGCAATTCGATGTCAGGGAGCGAGGTTGCGCAATGCTTAAAAAAGAAAACACAGAGAGAAAAGAACGGAGAACAGACGAGAGGGAAGAAGGGGTGTACGGGTGTGGGTGTGTGACGGCAAGCTGAGTGAGGGTGACGAGAGGGGGGAGTGCGATTCATAAAAAGTCTCAGACGTCCCAACAAGCCGGTGGGACTGTTTGTCCTTCGAGACGCACAGGGTGACAGGCTTCTCTGATGGGAGGATGGGACGGTCAAGAAAGCTTGGCCCTTTGTGGTTGTGAAAGTGGGAGCAGGCCTGCAGCTGCAGGACCAGCGCGTGTGCGCGCACATGTCCATGTATATAATAAATCCTGACACACGGCGCCGCTCAAAACACTGGCATGGCATGCATATCCACCCTGGGGAGGACGACACGCAACCCAGAGGGCATTAGAGGGCACTAGGAGGCTGGCCCAGTGGGTAATCTGGAAAGCAAAGGAGGGTTCAGGAGCCGCGGCCCAGCGGCCAACCAGCCCAGCGGTCCCGTACAGTGGTACGCGCAATGAGGCCACCTTCGCCGCACGCGCGAGCCAGAGCCAAAGCAGGATAAGGTACGGGATACAGGTGTGCTGGACATAATAGTACGGTGCAATGCCCGGCTCTGGCTGGCTTGGCCCTGTGGCCCTCTTCCTTGCAGGGACGGTGCTAGGCTCGTGGTAATTCCGAGCCAAGTACCAAGTAGACTCCTTGGTGCCATGCCAAGCCGTATGCCCAGACTTAAAAAAATGGGGCCGGGATGAGTGAGGATCGTATGCAGTCAGGCAGTACGATACGGTACGGTGCGGTACAGTACGTACACTCCCGACAGGGACGCCCCCCAGGCAAGGTTGAGCTTGTCTTGCCCACCCAGTCAGGGTTGCCATCGCCCGAGGGCCCCCATGAAAGGGCATAACTCATTCGCCAGCCTGCCTGGGTCGCAGGTGTGGGTATTCGTTGATCCAGTCCAGAGCCCTCCATTCCGAGGCCCCCATGGTCCTTGCACGCCTCCCGAGATTTGGGTGGTCGGTGGACGCGTGGATATGGTAAATGCCAGGGAATAAAAAAGACAAAGGTACCAGGAATAGGGGGGGTGGAGGTGCGTTGATTTTGGCCGTTGTGTGCAATGATGTGACATGCGACCACAGCCAGAAAAACCATAGCACAAGGGAGCAAAAAAAACAAGAAGTTAAAATAAATGACCGAGAGGCCGAACCAACGGCATACGGGCGTTGCACACGGCACCGGCTTGGATGTGGGTACGGGTGTGGATGGGGATGAGCAAGTGGATATGCGCCCGAGAGAGATGGATTGGCAAGTCAAGGTTGGCGCGGGAAGCACGAAGGGGGATCGTCATTGTCATTGTCACCGTCATGGAGGAGTGGCCGAGGGGTGGGATAGATGACAGAAGCAGGACCCATCAGACCAGACGAGCTGACTCTTGCCCGCAGGCAGTGGGTGTTGGGTGAGGGATCGAGGATGAGTGAGTGGTGATGACTGATGCGAATGCATTTTGCGATGTGTCGGCCAGACCAGTCAATTTCTGCTCTGGGCTGGCTGATTGATTGCTTGCTTGCTCACATGTGCGGTCTTGTGTGTGTGTGTGTCTGCTCAGCAGTGTATCGGGGAACCCGTTCTTGAGCCTCATCTCATCTCTATCATCTCTCTCATCTCAGCTGGTACCAGGACCGGGACCAAGGACCAGGAGCGCAACACAGCTTTGTGTGCACACCCGCTGCGCCTGTCCCCATGAGCACACTGCATGATGGATGATGTGTGTGTGTGCGTGTGTGCTTGAGGCTGACTGTTGGTCGGGCGGAGCAGTTGCCCCCCTGCCGAACAGAGCAGCACCAAGGGCCGATTCGGGCCTGGGAGAGCGCGACAGAAAGGGTATCATCGTAAGGCGGCGCTCGCATTTTGCCTGCCTTGCCTTGCCTTGCTTCAATAGACCTGACTGAGCCGAGCCGAGCTGACCTGAGTCGGTTTCCCACTGGGGGGAGGCCAGGCCAGGCCGGGCCAGGCTAAGGGGGTGGCGGGATGGGATTTCATTGTTGGTGTTGGTGGATGCAAATGTGATGGGTCCGTCGAGAGCATGAAGGTATGGGAGTATGGGTTACGCGTACCTGTTCAGACGATTTCTCTCCGTGCTGTACTGCCAGTCGGAGTGGAGGGACGATTGGCGTTGGTAAGGGCGAGAGGCTGTTTGCAGTCTGGCGATCCAGGGTCGGGTGTCGCAGAATTTAAGGTTAATTCAGGTTATTTTCGGACACACGGCAAGCGAGAAAAAAAGGTGTGCCTGTCAGTGTGTGCGTGAACGTGTGTGCCTGTGTGTGTGCAGACCAGGTCCAGGCCGAAGGTGACGGAGAATCCTACAGCAAAGGAGGATGCCGTAATTTACTCCAGAACAAAACGCAGAAGCAATTGACTTCTCGATCCCAGTTCTGGTGGTGTCGTGTTGTTTTGAGGAAGAAGATGATCAGAAGAATTGCCTCGAGGACGAGACTTTTGTCGCAACGGTCGGTGGAAGGAACCTTGGAAGGTCCAAGGCCGGGTGCGTGATGCGTAAAAAGTAGACTAGGCAAGTACCTATGCACTGGTGCGGTGCAGCAACGGTACGGTACGGTACGGGCGGCCAGACAAGGTCGTGTCAGGCAAGAGCAAAGAAGCTTGGCTCAATCCCTAGGCGGGCTTGGACTGCTGCCGCTAACTTATTCACCCAGATTAGTGCCTTCCTTTACTGGAACACAATCGGTCGCTCAAGCGTTGGGGATCTGCGCATCCGCACTTGGGGCTGCAGGGAGTCAAGGCTGGGCTGGATGGTACCTAGAAGGGGCAGGAGGGAAGGGGAAGGGGGGGTCTTGGTATGGTCCCACATGGGATCCCTTTAAGAGGCTGGCAGGTGGGGTCTTTGGTGGATGCAAAAATAAGAATAGGAACATTTGAATCGAGAACATGAGCCTCAAAAGAGTACGACTGTGCGAACAAGCTCTTCCGACCGAGAAGGCCCCAGCAAGGGAGAGTGAGATGGTGTACTGTGTAGTGCAGTCTGGGCCCTGGAATGGCTTGTGGCTAGACGAGTGCTGATGCTGATGATGGCGTGTGCAGTGGGTGCGCAGCTCGGAATGTGGGAGGGAGGAGTTTGCCCGGGAAAGAGATGATTATCATCATGATCCATCATCCATCAATCTCACTCTCAATCTCACTCAGGCTCTGACACCGACCTTCACGGTCGCTTCCTCTTCTCACTCACCTGGCGTGATTGATTACCCAATCGAGGCCTCTTCGCCGCGACCACCTCCACCCTTGAGGATCTGCTCCCGCGGGGCAAGAAATTCACCAAGCCCGTTGTGGGTGAGGATTCGAGACGCTCGAATGACCAGCCGCGGGGGGAACAAAGACCCCGGGTTGTTGTTGGAGCGATTGAGATGCTGCAGGCCACTTGATGCGGTGCGATGCAAGCCCAGCCACCAGGGCGCACGCCTCTCAAGCCAACGTAAATGTAACGCACGCGAGGCGGGCTTGGGCCTTCAGGCCTTCGGTCGAGTCCACCGGTCGAGTCCCGGCGGGTACCGATGGTTCCAAAATAGTTCTTGTTCGGTGGGTGTTTGTGTGTTCTGACCTTGTTGCCGCCGGGTGTTGGTTTGACGATCGGCGGATACCAACGTCCCAATTTCTCACTGAGCAGGCCGCCCGAGGACAACAAAAGGCCTTGCTCAAGGTATCGATTCCTTCTTGAGATCCTGCGATTCGCCTCTGGGGCTGACAGGTTGTCCGGTTTCGGCTCCTCTGTCCTTTTGGCCGTCTTTAAATCTGACTACGCTGCTGTTGCTGCTCCTGCTGCTGCTGACTGTCGTTCTTCTCGGCGCTGCGAGTGGCGTGTGGTCGGTCGCGTCTTGGGTTTCGATGCCTCCGCAAGGGGGATCTGTATGTACGGGTGGTTCGATCTCACCCCCTCTATTTCTCCTTCCGGGCAGTGGGGGAGACGCTCGACGGACGTTTGTTGACGCAATAGTCTGGGGAAATTGAAAAGAGGAACGGATCCACAACCCAGGCCGTGCTCTTGTGGCGGATTTTGCTTGGGGGCTTCTACATGAGATATATAATATCAAACACGGAGTATTTCCACCGCCCGGGCGCTCTCGACGTCCCAGCAATCGGGTTCAGGCCAGAGCCAAGTCTTTTCCTTGAATCTCTTGGGCGGGACTTGGGATGACTTGGTGCCAGTGTCATTGCCAGTGCCAGTGCCCGTGGCCCAGTGCGAATGCGAGGGATCGAGGCTGTGCAGGTCTCGAGGCGCTCCGTAACAAGAAATACCAAGACGCTGCTGGCTAATCAAACTGGTCTTGGGAGACCCCTCCAGATACTTGGACTCGGGATGGGACGGCGATTGGAGGCAAAGGAAGAATCTTGACTTTCTTGGCACCACCTCTCCTTGCTGATCGAACCCCGTATCTTGCTCAATGCCGGGCGAACTCTGTTGACCCCTTTTCTTCTTCTTTTCTCTGCCCCTCCAGACCATTGGTGCAAAGTCAAATAGCGTGTCCAATGACCCCTGCACCCGTCTGAACAGGAGGCAGGGAAAGAAAAGGAAATAAGTTTAAGGAGTTTAGCTTCGATATGCCGTGTCCGGTCTGAGCCTGGCCCGCCGCCGACCCAGCGGCCCCAAAGCTTGAGGGACGCGCGCTACACCGGACTGCACGAGTCCTCCGTAGGGCTCGGCCGCCTAGGCTGCACCAAGAGAGAAGACGGAAGGGGAGTTAGGTATCAGAGTGCACCTGGCCGCCAACTAGACTCGCGGGTTACAGTTTGAAACGTCCTGAACGTCAAAAAGCTTGGATTCGATCTTCACCAAGATCCTCGCCAAGGCAAACCTTAATTCTTGGTCCGGTCTTTTTGCCGGTCTAAAAACAGCAAAGGGGCGCCGTCCGCCGGGTTAGATACTGACTGGTCCCTAGCGGTAGTAGGTGTGATGATAAAAGTGAACGGACTATGCCCTGCCTTGTCTTGCATGCCCCTGGGTGACAGGAGATGAGCGGTCGAAATAAGGTTGATATTAAACTCCCCTCACCACCACCACCCCCAAATGGCATTTAATTAAGCTTACCGTCGGTCCAATGCCCAGGCCAGCTGCCCTCGCTTCGCTTCCCATTCACATGGGGGCAAGCACACACAAGCACTAAGCACACGCACCCACGCACGCGCAAACAATGGTTCGCGATCGGTGATGATGACGTTGTTGTTAATTTCGTAGGCCCTCCTCTGCCGGCTCGGTTCGCTCGGCACGGCGCTGCAGTCTGGTGGCTGGGTAAGCCTTTTGTTGTCCTGTCACTGAGGTTCGCGCAGCCTGGTGGGAGCTATTGGCTCGTAGCCCAAACTCAAAGAGGGAGTTTCCTGTTCGGCAGAGCTCTCGGCGCGTTCGTCCTGTCCTGCGGTCCTGTCCTATCAAGTTTTGTGTTTGACGGCTGTCGATACCGGATGCCAGCGAAGCGGTTGATCTTCAGTGGGGCCCCTTTTTCTTTCGTCTCAGCCAGACGACGTGGGGGGGCTGGATTGAGTCGGTTCTCCTTGCAGGTGTGATTTGGTTACCAAACAATGAGTCAGGGCTAAGGAAAGCAATAAGAAAGGCCACTACTAGACCGTGCAGCTCGAGGTAATGAGGCGATGGCACGGGCCGCGGCACTTTCTCAAGACAAAACCGGAATGCGGTTACGTGGAAGCGAGGCATGAAGCGGCTGAATAACTGGCTGGCTGTGTATTGCTTGGCCTCGTATCGCTCGTTCTCTGCTCTGTTCTGGGCGGGCTGGCGGGGAGGCCCCGCCTTTCATCAGGAGGGACGAGACCGTCACGAACAGACAGCAGCAGCAGCAAGGCAGCCCGGGGCGACTGACCAAAGAGGAAGATCGGTGAAAGTGAACAGGCCGGCGCCACGTTCAAGGCAGCCCACCCAGGGGCCTAGGCACGCCCTCAGGTCGCCCTCAGGACGCCCTCAGAAGGGGGCCCCAAGACCAGGCCAAGCACGCGCGATCAGCAGGGGCCAAGCAAACCAAGCAGGCCAAGCAAACCAAGCAAAATGCCAATGCTGTGGCCCAGCCTGGGCGGCCACAGGTGTAATCTGTTGTCCGGCCCCCGTGTCCCGAGGGTTCCTTGTGTCCTTGTGTAGCCGGGCCCTCGGCGTCTCTGAGTTCTGCGCCGCGCCCAGGTTACGCAGGTATGGTACTTTGACTCGACAGGACATGACATGGTAGTCTATGGTATGACATGACAGGACCGGACCGGGGGGGGGGCTGTGCTACATCAAGTACTGTCCATTTGATGCCTACGTGTCGGTGTGGCATGGGAACCAAAGAAAAAAAAGTAGCACAAGACACAAGTCGCATCAGCAATAGCAGTAATGAAAGCAGTAATAGCGGCGGCAGCAGGGGGGGAAAAAAGAAAGGCTTGGCTGACGGTGCCGGACTTGACGTGGGAATATGGTTTAATTTCAAGCTTATTTTCCCTAACAGGCGCCGCTGGCACTGCCCAGGGCCTAGCTCGACGCCTCTCTGAATCAGATGCTACCCTGAGCGCTCTGCCAAGACGTGCTAAGGATAACCTTCTTTTTGTCTCCCAGCCAGTCGGACTGTGGTCGCCCGTCATTGGGCGGCTGCTTGCTTGCTGCTGGCCCTCCTGAAGAATCCCAATGATCCTTTTGGTGTGAATTTGCCGTCGCTTCCACGAGCCACGAGATGCCCAAGACGATAGTTTTTGCCGGGTCCTTGTCTCCCCATCCTCCTGACTATGCGAACCGTTCCTCCATTACGCTCCCGTATTCGCGTGAGCATGACCCGAGTGTTAAAGTCAGCCGGGCCATCAAGCATCGACTAAGACCACGCCCCTGAACGCAACACAAGAGAGAGAGAGGGTGAATGCTTGTACAGCACCGCGCATCCGTAACGCTGTGGCCAGCCGGCATCGCCAAAGAGGGCCGAGATCGATGAGGCCGTTAGTTATGGCGGCTGCCTGCCTTCCCGCATCGGTACCAGCGATTCAACTCTGCCTTCCCGTCTACGCATACACATAAGACGTACATGCTTGATAAGAGCCTTATTACTCGGTACCCCCGGTTTGCCTCTCACAAAGATCCTCTCGAGTGTGAGGGCGAGAGTCATAAAGTGGCAGCCTGGCACCAGTCTGACCAAGTCAGACGCGGATATACACAGCAGATGCTGATCCTTGGGGCCGTAAGCACGCCATCTCCTCCCCCATCTGGACATTTGTTACGAGGTGGGAGCAGCAGGAGGAGGAGGATTACACGTTCCTGGACGAGGGTGTCATCGAGAGATCAACAAGAAAAAAAGAAACACAAATCTCACGGGTGGCGGACGGCGGGCTTCGCAGGATCTAGCCCGGCTCTTGGATCCCACCCTTCGGCCCTACCTGCCTATTTGCCAAGCCTTATCGCTCGCTATCTTCTGATGCTGGACGTCCTTCCAATGGATATGGATTAAATTGCACGGATCCTTTTCTCCCTCTGTCTGATTGCCTCTCTCTCTCTTCCCGAGACCGCAGCTGTCACGAGGCAGATGCATAGCGGTGGCGTGCCACAAGGGCCAAGCCAATGGCTCAGCTAAGATTTTAGGCTCAAGCACTATGGTCGGAACCCCCTTATTATTGCCAATGGATGGCCAAGCATCAGCGGAGAGCGAAGACGGGATGGAGGAAGGTTTCCGAATACGGCAATCAACCTTTCGCACCGGGGCAGCTGAAATTGGGCCAGCTGGCCTCGTCTCGCACGCTGTCAATTGTCAATGGGCATTGTTGGGTGGCTTGCTGTCCATGTGCACTATCGCAGACTCCTTGCGTCACTGACTCCATGCAGGCCGGTCGGTAGTGTCTCTCTCCGTGTATGTGTATGTGTGTGTGTGTGTGTGTGTGTGTGTGTGCAGTTACCAATTCCCCACCGGCCTAGGCAGATACAACATCGCACGCAATGGACACAATCTACCTAATTAAACTGCAGGCTAATCTAATGCCCCGAGATCAGCACCGTCACACCTGGCCGATCACCCCCAGACCCAGACCCGTTGCGCTCATGATATGCTAGGGAGAGAAAAGGTGCGACGATGCAACCCACATGAATGGTCGCACCACAAAGCCAGGCCCCCCAGATGCCGAGCCGATTATCCGTTGCTGCATCGGTGATTTGATTTGGTCTGATTTGATTTGATTTGATTTGACTTGACTGCAACGGCTGCCGCAGAGGCTCTGTTGAGAGAAAAGCATGTGCTTGTGTGCCCCTTCTCGTCCGCCAATGTTTCTGTCTGCGACTCCCAAGCGGGCGCAGCCACAGCAAGACGGGATGGTTTAACAAACGGGTTTCCTCTCATGATGGTACGAGACAAGCCTCTTGATACGTTTCACCTTCTTCACCTCGGAGTAGGCTCGGCCGTCAGGGCGGGCTCATCCAGTGCCACCTCGAGGGCTCACCGAACGCCGCCATATCGAGCTGTCGTCTGCTCCTTCTGGGCCAAGAGCAACCGTTTCCGGGCATGCGCACACGCCCTTACGGCCATTGTGCTTTTGATTTTGATTTTGATTTTGATTGCTCGTCTTTGCTCCTCCACGTGACGATGTCGTCTCGGCCGTGGCGGACCTTGCTGCCTCGTACTTGTGATGCCACTCCCTTTGCTGCCAGTGTGTCTCAAGCCGCCCGCCGGCACAAGTCTATGTGTCAAACAGTAGGCCCACAAGTGATAAACTGTCGCTCCTGCGATACACCTGGGTGCCCCACTGTATCCAAACCCGCTCTCGTCCCATCTCACGCGACCGCCCTGCCGCCAGAGGCTTCACCCAAGGCAGGCGAGCCAGACATGACGACACTCATGTCCAACAATCGATGTGGAACCCTCCCCCAACACCACCAAAACCACACTGAGGCAGACCACGGCCCATCATAACCGGGTCCCCAGTTCTCAGGATTTTTGGCCCCCAAGCCAGACCAGTTACCGACTCGCCCACCCGGGCTGCCTGCCAGCCTGCCTTTGAGCCTGCCTTGTCTGCCATCCACTTATCATCCACCCTGCCATCCACACAAAAATCCCACCTTATTCCCATGTCTCCTCCCCCCACAAGGGCCCGCCGATGCGGCCAGGCAGGAGGGCCACCCTCCCAAAGCGGAAGTGCCTTGCGCGCTGACGCCATTCCCAATGCGTACTTTACCTTTTAAGCGTCTTTTAACAATGGTCGCGTGTGGGGCGGAGATCATCGTGATCGTCCCTCTCGCGGTGGGGCCCCCTTCTGATGAGGGCCTCGTAAGCTGGCAGGGGACCCCCTTGACGGGGCTTGGCGGGGAGGATGGGACTTTTTTTTCTGCTCACTAGCCTGCTGTCGAGAAATGGATACTTTTTTGCTTTCTCTCTCTCTCGTTTATTAGATACTGTCTGACTGGTAGATGAATTCCCATCCTCGCCGAGGGTGGGGTGGGGGGTCTGCAGCCAGATGAGAGCCTCCAAGAGAATGGAAATTCTCGTCGCCCCCAGGACTCCTGCTGCGATGAAGGCCCACGAACAGGTGGATGACTACCTCGAGCAACCATGTAAATTCCCATTTGACTTTCTGCCTTCTGGGAACCCCATCGCTGCCTACTGTACGTGCAGCAGTGAAGATTATCCCGTAATTCCGAACTGTCCCCATCGACCAAGGGCCCCTGCTCGTTTCGCAAGGGAAAGTTGTAACTGTGTCATCTTGCATGCCCGCCAGCCCCAGATGAGTCCCGCCGCAGGTTTCAACGTCTCTCGTCTCCTTCCTGGTGCGTACGAGCGTGCGACGGGATACGCGTAACTCGGTAGCACGCTATTCTTCTCGCTTCACCCAACAGGGCCCGCTGCCGCGGACATTACCGCTTGGCTCGAGTTCGGCCCTGGTTCCTCCTACTGAACCCAGAGAGGGCGGCACGACGGCATAGTTGCACCCTGTGGCCTTTTCTCGGCTTTGTGGTTCCTCTCGCTCAGGCTCAACCAGCTGTCACGGCTTGTGCGATGGGCAAAGCCCCGTGTCACTGGCCCCCCGAGAGGAGGGTACCGAGGAGCAGGTGACCGTGTTTCCTGCTCACGTTGCTTCCGCCGGGTGTCCACATTACGGCCTTGATAAGGCCGGTGTCCTTTTCTGGTGTTATGTCCTAGGTTGCTGTGTCTCGGGTCACATGCTCCTGGGCTACCTAAAGGAACTATCGATCATTTACTGATCCAGTGCAAAGACCTTATCTTGCGTAAGACCGTTGCAGAGGGTGTCACCCATTGCTGTGATGCACATCCGCCGCTGGTGGTGGTTGGGGGTGGGGGCCTCATTGGGAGGCGGCCAACCTTCTCCCTCGTTATTACTGCATCCGTCTGTCCTTCCCCGACGCCACTATACTTCACAGAGTTTGAACAGAGTGTGCATTGATGGTCTGAAGTCATCGGGTTCAGTCTATAATAAGCAGCGAGGCCCGGGAAACGATCGCATGCCAGATCTACGTGTTTCCCAGCCCGTGCCGTGGACGGCAAGCTCAATCCAATCTAAGACCACCGGGCGCGAGATGGCTGATAAGCTTATTTCGCTCCCGCCGTGTCAGGAGAGAGCTTGAACTGACCGCCTCCCGCGTGAATCGCCGCGTAGAGTTGCCCTCCGAACGAGTCTCATGAGTGGAACCGTCCAGTGGGAGGTGATGCTGCTTCGGGTAGTCTGTCCACATCTACGAAACTTGGCCTGATTCGCACGCGAGAGGTTGTTACTACCTTGGGGGTGTGAGTGTGTGTGTGTCTGGGTGAAAGGTTTCTCCCGCGGGCTATTCCATTACACGCGGAAGATGGCTCACAAGCAAGAGGTTGTTTCACAAGAGTTTATCCGAAGGAACATCATTTCCTCACCCGAGATTGGAACACCAGACGCACTGACCGCGCCGAAACCCTGCTGTGGAATGCATCATCTCACGATGTGAGGTCAGCAGCCGTTTGACCCATCCCCTCGACCTTGGCTTTTGTGTGGGGTCCATTATCATGCTGCCCACCGGCGCAGCGCCGCGGCGGCACGTCGGCGGTTACCTAGGCACAGAAACGGCCCCAGATACTACGGGAGCACCAGCCGGTGGTTGCGCCTTTGCCCGAGTTACATCGCCAGTCCAACGTGGCACACCGTGCGAGGGGTTGGAGGGGCGTTTGTTGGTTCGCAAAGGCGGGTCGAGTAATGGTTGAGAGATATTCTGGGTTCCTGTGCGTCTTGTTTGCGGTTGGAACCAAAACCATTGGCGCTGTGGCCGATCGAGCCAACAATCTTGCGTCCGAGTCCCATCCGTGGTCGGTCAAGTGGTTGGTGGTGGGTGCTGGCCGGAAAGGATCGTCGCCTCCTGTTCAAGAATTGCGGCCGCCCCCATCTAAAGCTACAGCGTCGCAGCAGAGCATGTCCTGCATGAAACATCTCATTGAGGCTGAGAGGAAATATTCCGTCCCAAGCTCTGAACCCAATAACTTCGGACGGTTACTCAACTCAACTGTGCAGCTGGACGCCTCGTTCGAGACGGGCTCCCGACACGAATTCGGTGTCTCTCAAGGCACACCGAATTATGCGAATCACGCTTGTGGGAGACCGAATTCGAGCATTCGCCCATGTGGAGAAGCTCGCGGTTGGCGCGGAGCGGTGACTTCTTCATCTGATCAGACCACCCGGAGGAAACACATTGGTTTCCAATGGCCGCCAAGTAAAATTAGCCTGCAAATCAATAAAGGCCATACAAGTCCCGCAGTAGACTCTGATGCAGTGCGTGGTCAGAAAAAATATATTTCGCTAGGCAGGGTATTTATTCGTGGAACTGCATGCAGCCTCGAGATCTATCTCAAACCACATGATCGAGGGGGGGTGTGGTGGAAGTGGTCCCCAAATTAGAATTTGGAGAAAGGGAAACGAGACAAAAAGGAAAAGGCTTTTTTTTTTTGGAAGGGGGGGGGGACTGTCGAGACTGGGGGGGGGGGCTGGAAACAAACAAAGGACGTGCACGCGGTCCCGGGGTTGTCGGTCGTTCAAAGAAGGTTGTCATGCATTGGCGGCGCCTGAACCTTAATGAGCTTAATGGCGAGCTTAAATCTTTGGGTGGCTTTTCTGCGTGTTTCTCCCTTTTCGCGTGTTGGACCGGCGCCAAGAAATGAAAACAGAGACCAGCCAACCAACCAACCAGCCACCCACAACCAACACCTCCCAACATCCAATTAGTGTTAGATAAGGAAGACTTGTTTTCCCGTTTCCTGGCGGCAGGCTATCGAGCCCATTTCATTCCTAGGACAGAGCCTCGGAGGGCGGTGCCAAGCCCAGCACACCCTCAGCCAGTCCTCTGACATCCATTCTTGCCAATAGTTCTATTCGTCTTATCTCTCTGATGAGGCGTGCGTGGTTGGGGGGCAGGGGTGGTCTCGAGTGACTGGGCCGAGTCATGTCTACCACCACGTTGCACGCATACAACAATGATCTCATCAAGCCAGCTGCAGCGCGGCACAGCAAGGCAAAACAGCAGCATATGTGGACGCAATCGCAATCTTTTCGCACTCGTTTTGGGACTATCGCATCTTATTGCCAAGTCTAGTTCGTGCCCAAGAGACGCCTCAGCCAAAGTCCTCAGCATGCATGCACGTGTACGGTGTAACACAACAACATCACACAACACACCCCTGGGCTGTGCCTGCTCACTGCGCCGAGATAGGCTTCGATGGATTGCCCGACAAGCTTTTTTCCTCATCATCTCCTTCTACTACACCATTGCAGCCTACTGTTCAAATTGTCGGGGTCCGATTCGGGCGCGCAGTGCGGGCTTGGCTCTTGGCTCCTAGCTCCGGAGCGAAGGCCACGCGGTCAGCTTCCCAATCCCCCCACACCCCGGGGGTCCGGATGCGCACGTGTGTGTGCGCGCCTCGTCGTGCTGTTCGTGATCGCCAACCATCTCCGGGGTCGGTGGTCAGCACACGAGACCAAACAGGACAACACGGCCGTGTGGGTGCATAACCCGAACAGGTAGATTGCTTTGTCCCGTGGTAGGCTATTTAATAGTAAATTTATTCCAGAGAGGGCTATCCCAGAGCTGCCCTCTGCCTCTCTTTGTCGGCATGTGGGTGATGCGAGTGTGTTGCATCCCGAGACGGACGGCCGTGTCATCTAGCAATGGATGTCATGGCGTAGGTAGTCACGCCCGCTATCTTGTTGGGCCTGCCAGTCGGGGAGCCGGACCGCCCCCAGTCGTTCGCCCCATTACGATGATAGATAGATAGATGACACCGGCTAGATACGACGCCGCGGCTCATGAGGGAAGCCACACACACCCGCGGTCGAAATTCCCACCAAAGCCACGTCCGTCCGTCGCGGCCTGTGGGTGAGGGAGGGAGGGATCATGTCACACTCAACATCGAAATCTGACCCAAGATCCGATGCACTTCACTCGGGGGCGTCCTGCGTGCCTGCCGAGTTGGGCCCCGACATGCCGAAGGATGTCCCGAATTTGTCAAAAAAGCATCTCGGCTCCTCTCCTCGGGACCTTTTGGCGCTCTGGCGTGTCTGTATATGTGTTGGTGTGCGTGTTCGTGGTACCCACCCCACCTTCGCGTAGACAGTGGCTGAAGAAATCATGGCGTCCGCCTTGTCCTTGGCCGTGCGGCATCGGTCAGATTGTACGATGGGGACCCTCCTACTCACCACCACTGGGCAACCCGGCCGGCACGAGATGGCCTGGCCTCTGCTCGAGGACGATATCCAATCTCACCCTTCTTACCGGCCGGGCGTGGGCCTGAGCAGTAAGTAATATAAGTAATATACGTGGTAAGCCGCTGTGGGTGGTGAAATGCTTATAATAGTGTCACTGGTGTGTCTCGGCTAGCCGCGTATATCGAGCGCAGTTGGTTGTACGCGCCCGCCCGCCTGCCTCTGTGGGACCGTCAGATCGGCATGCTGGGCGGGAATGACGACGAATAGCTTCCAACGGCTTTGCTTTTTTCTTCCTTTCTGCCTTGCTGCCCTTGGGGGGGCGGTAGTGGGAGGACATCAGTGGGGGCCTTCTACCTGTCGTGTCCGGGTCATATGCAGCCCTCGTATGGCCGGCCCTATTGAAAGGGCTGATGCGGATGGTGACACGAGGCTTGAACCGGTGTGATCAGGCTTTCTCACGCGGGGATGCACCTACTTACTAAGGCGAAGAAGAAAAAGAAGGGAACAAACAAGAGATGGCGTAGGCAGGCAGCCCTACGACATGAGATAAAGTTGTCGGCCATGTTGTGCGATTCCTTTTACATGCATGTCAGATTTGGATCCTCGGTGTAACACCACATGTCGGCCTTGGTTGGCGTGGGCGGCTAGGTAGGGCTCGGAACCTGCACTGGTTCGCTCGCATACATGTGCCGGCTTTGTCAGATTTTTTTCTCTTCTCTTTCTCTAATTGATGCTCGGGGGCGTTTTGTGCGTATGCGTGTGCGCATGTGCGTGCATATGCTACATGCAGTCAGATATCTGCGGCGCAACGAACGGATGCGGCAATGCGGCAGAGCACGAGGAGCTGACTTTGACCTTCCGCTTGTGGCTTCGAGATCTGACAGCCTTACTGATGTACGTAGGCGAAGGGGGGGGGGGGCCGGGGCGAGGGCAAGGGAAGCGTGGCCTTACTCCAGACACCTGCAGTGTTTGAACAACACACCACAAGCTGTTTAAAAATATCAAGGGTCAAATATACAAGCACTGGTATCAGTCATCTTCTGTCCGCCTCACACCAGGCTTCTCTCGATGCTGCATGCCGCCGCATTATGCTGCTTGCCGACCCCCATGCCTACCTACACGTATAGAGATGGTCCCATGCTGCTCCTGCGTGGGGCTGGCTGGCACATGGCCAGCCAGTATTGGTGAGCAGGAGGAGCGAGGAAGGAGTTCAGGCAACAGTCCCTGTCTCATCGTGGCACGATGCCGGAGCTGCGAGGCTCTCGGCTCGGAGAAAGAAATTACCTGAGCAAAGAATGCGGCTCACGGCACGAGACCACCCACACGCACAGCACAGTGTGAGCCCTGCCATGGGGCCGACGAGATCCGACACTTTCCGTACTGAGACCTACAGTAGTCCATATACTGTGCTATGAACACGGAAACCGTGGACAAGTGGAGAGTAAACAAGGTCATCACGGCAGAAGAGGGCCTCTTGTCTCGCAACGCCCTGCCAGCCCGTCGCAAAAGCGCTCAGGTTCGAAACCACGGTGGTCCACAGCAGCGAGTGCCCTCGCCTTCTGGGAAATCCTCGGGAGTTTGGGAACCCAAAGGCAACTGACAGCTGTACTGTAGGACCCGCACGTGTCTACCGCCTGCACAAACCAAGTTTAAGTTTTACGCTTCAATTCAAGAAAAATTTTAAGCTCGCTCGCTTGCTTAATACGGGGCGCCTTGGCAAAAGTTCCCCATTTCGAGACGCCTGCCCGCCCGCCTGCCCGCCGCCGCCGCCGCCGCCCAGGTGATGGTGGTGGTGGCTGTTGAAGGTCCGAGGAGGGATTTGGCGCCGGCACCAATTCCTTTCACGGTCGCATTGAACCTAGCTCCGGCCAGGGAGGTAAAGAAAAGGATGCCGCACATCGCCTGACCGCTGTGGTCTGGGCAGGGCCGATGGAAGGGAAGGAAGCAACCCAATCCATTGGCTTTCACGTACCTGTTCGCGCCGAGGGGCCGCCTGGAGCCAAGTCTGACATCAGGGCTTGCTTGGTATCGCCAGATCTTCGCGGGCCAAGAGGGGATGGGGGGAGTCTGAAGGGAGGGACGGCGGCCTACACGGCAGAGCACACCTGTCAGTCCTCGTCTTGGCCCTTTTGCTCGTCGACCCAGTTATGCCGGACGTGCATGAGACGGGGGGCCGATTATCATCATCCAGCCTCCCAGCCAGCCAAGGTTTCCTTGGAAAGATGACCACCACAGCCTCCGTCTCTCACCTCATGGTGGAGATGCGAGGACAAACAGGCTCCTCATCCCCGCCCCGTCACCAGGCCTCCTGTCCACTGAGAGAGAGGGAGAATCCTGTGCTTTCCTCGAGAGGGCACATCTGCAAGGTGTCCCCCCCACCCCCCTGCCTGCCTGTTGTTCCCTGGCATCTGCCGCCGCTCCTATCCCGACTTGCAGAACAAGCTTAATTCGAGGACTTGTTTAGCGCGGAGCCAAGGGTGGAGCGCCAATGTGTGCGCATGGACTTTGTCCGCACTGAGGTAGGGAAGGGGGGTCCCACTATGATCCGATGTGGTTTCATAGCAGCTTATTTTCCGGAATTGATGCTGCCTCCAAGGGCCCATCGCCTGAGTGAGCGTTCGGACTGGTAACCGGGGGGAGGGGTAGACGATATCATGTGGTTTGGTCTGGGCCAACTTAGACCATGATCAGAGACAAGTGAATGAATAAATGCGGGCAGCTATAGTAGTGTCAGCATCATATCGCGAGTGGCTTGGGACGGCTTCCGGATGGCAGCACTCTGATACCAGGGGGGGCCTCGTCAGGCGTGGGCTGTCACAGTACCAAGTTCTCGGTACAAGTCCTTGGCACAGAAGGAGGGCGAGCGAGGGCCAGCAGGGAAAGCGGCATTTGCCATGTGGGTGCTTTGTGTGTGTGATGAGAAAGGGTATCCAACCGAGCGGAGCCGCTAGAGGTCAAGCTTACGCGGCCCTCTTCAATGAAAAGGATCCAAAAGCCAGCCACTCCGGTAGGGTCCGGGTCAATTTGTGCCCCCCGGTGCTGGCCCTAAAGTTGACAGCATCCTAACGCCGGCCCTTGCGACGCCTCAAATGCGACGCTGGCAGATTCGCCCCATCCCACCTCCTGCTAGGGCCATCTAAGTGTCGAGATAGTCAGCGGCCATGGATACCCTTTCAGGGCATGTAAAGCGAGAGATACTTCCTCGACCAACATGTGACTCAAAAGACGTGCGTGATGGAGATAGATGCGCGACCTTTGTTGGAAGCATGATGATAGCTCCATGGGGCTTTCGAGAGATCTCGGCCAGGCTTCTGAGGCCCGACGAGGTGGGTTGAAATTAGGGTTTGCTATGCAGACCCTCGACGAGCCCGCAGTTCCTGCTCATGTTCTTCCCGTGCATTCCATACGAGTACGCCAGGGCAGAAGAACACCAAACCAGAGTCGAAACGAGCTCGTTTCCACAGGCCGGCCGCTTTCAATCTACCTGCCCAGAACATTAATCTCGTCTATCGTGCGGCACAAGATTAAGCTCGGCCGCCTAATCTGCACGCCCTGCATAAAGATAAAGTCAGGACACTGGAAAGCACCGTCCAGTCTTTTTCTTTGCATAAGATCCGTTCAGGGACCACCGCCGCAGGCCGTCACCACCGCTCCACCTAGGGAACTGCGGGCGAAGCTTTTCCAGAAGCATATGAGACGTTGACAGGGCAAAACGTGCTCACGTATAGTGGTAACCCTTCACTATAACCCTTTCTCAAACCCTCGATCAGCGGGAATAGGTTGTGCCCGCCCCCCAGCCCACACACCAAACCAAGCCGCGTCAAAAGATTGATCTTCGTCTGAGCTTGTTTAAACTCTGTCGCTCACCCGTTTGATCCCATCCTAGCGCCCCCCGGGCGATGGGACACACGCTCTCTCTCTCTATCTCTCTCCCACGTTTCCCCAGTCTCGAGACACCCCCTTTCGTCTTGGCTGCGGAATCTCCGGATGATCCCCTCCAAGAGGCCTGAGCTCCTCGAGTGAACCGCCAAGTTTCTTGGGTTCGTAGATCATCGATTTGCTCATCCTCTGCTCATTAGCTGCCCCTCTTTTTAACGGAGTCTCGAGTGCCGTCGACCATACCGACCTGCTTCTCGTTGCAGACAAGAGGTGTCAAGACCGATGCGATCGTCCGGAATGCGCACGCCTGCAATGGGACACCTCGACTCATGTCCAGAGGGGTCTGACCTGATCATAGCACCTTCCTGGAGCATAAGCCAAACAAGCAATGCATGGTGAACGTAAAGCCTAGACAGGCGCGCGCTGTGGCCTGGCGGTTCGGAGTTGTGATCGCAAAGTATCGCCTCCTCTCTCCTGCAACCCGGGGAATGCCCAGCTGTAGAGTCGAGACCTATGCATAGTCGTGGCATTGAACGAGTTGCTATTTCAGCTCAATGGCGAACGCTGGCGGTGACACCATAGGCTTAACTTTGTCATGAACTCAATTGTATATGGCGAAGAGCCCCTAGCTCAGTTCCAAAAGATCAAACAAGGTTCACTTCTGCGGTAGCTCCCGCCGCCGCCGAAGGGATGATCGAGGCGAGGTATAGGCGATGTCCTGTATAGTTTTCGCGTGCAAATATGCACAGACAGTGCGTTGCTTTAGATCCCCGAGATGGCGACTCATGGCCTAAGCGCTGCATAAGAATGAAGTTATTGTCATCGGCGGTCAAAGTCTTGGATGATTTGGCCCTCCAAGCTCGCGGAGTCCGTGAAACTCCCAATCCCGAGACGCCACGATGCTCGATTATGTGGACAGCCACCTGGGTAGTCACCGTCCGATCCTCGCTGCCCGCCTCGGGGTCTTGAGCTGTCCGCCATTTGCTGTCTGGCTGCATTGCCAGCTGGTCCGCTTGACGGATAGTCAGCCGGCATGCATGAATCCCCGCGACGACAGACAATGGCAGTTGAATAAGCTTTGCGAGGTTTTCCCGGTCGGGGCTGAATGACTACCATTAGACTTCACCAGACTACTGATATACGCCCAATACGAGATGTCCAGCGGCTTATTCTCGCAAGTTCTGACTAGCAGATAGCCATTGTCCGAGGAATTCTCTTGAACATCGTCTCCAAGTCCGTTGTCAATAATGACGGCCCGACTACGTACACTCGGATGTGTCGGCCACTCGTCGTTGACACGCGTGAATGACCGCCGAGCCACGAGTGATTCGTGTAGACGGCCACGAGTTCGCGGCGAATCCACATTCGTAGAGCTAATTGTGACAATACCCAAGACTGTTCCACTCACATTGGGCTCGGTGTCCCACGTATAACGCCAGTGCGAAAGTCTCGCTGACACACGATGCGGTCGCGAGGGACAAAGTCGACTGGCAGTGCCCTAGTGAGTTGGCAGATGTTGCTCAGCGAGCAGAGCTTGACCTGGCTTCAGGTCACTCATCGCCGTAGATCACAGGTCTTTCCGAGCACAGCGGCCTCGACCACTCCACCTCACAGTTTGACCTGGCGATGCTCAGCTGTTGTGGGTCACACGTCTTGAGCAACAGACCGAGAATTGTCCGATATTCTCACGAGGACAGAATCTGACGGTGAGTTCGAAGCAGAACTACTGCTCGACGCTTCCGAGTGCTGGCAGTGCCATCCTTCAGCCCAGGAGTTGTTGGGACGACTATGTAGACCCAGACTGTGGAACGTGAGTAAGGAAATTGGGACGGGACGAGATAATAACGCCTGAGACTTGTGAGCTGGCACAAACTGCCGAAGAAAAAAATTCGTAGACCTATCATATCTGCTTTCTTGTAAATGCGCTGAGCTCTCAGCCTCTAACATTGGATATCCACGGGAGGTTGATATTTCCAGCGGGCCCGTAGCTTCAGTGAACCACTCGGCGCGACGGCGAAAAAGGATGATAGGGGACCGGCGACTCGTTTTCGGCCTTCGAGTCAACGGCGAACAAAGAGGTAAGATGTACATTATGGAGGTATCGTACATGAAAGATATCGCCGCGGGTCGGGCGCAGGAATGAATTGGGAGTACGCGATGATAGATTACGATGGCATCTTCGCGAGAGACGGCACCGCAGATGAGGGCGACGACTTTTCTCACCAACCCGTGTGAGCGATATCACGCGGCAGTGTGCAGCCGTACCGCTTGCTGACGGGAATTTATTCGAAGTAAGGCCGTAATCTCTCCAGGGGTCGCACGAGGACATCGCCCGGAAAACATCTCGAAACCTGTCATCTGCAAGCCTCGTCCTGAGGCCTTGCAAGGACAAGAAACGGTCTTCCATAATCCTCGCAAGGAAGGCTGCAATGGTTATTTGCCAGCAAGACATGAGTGGCGCGGTGTTGCAGGACTCGGCTATTGTGGTTCGTAGCACGATCGGCCCTGGTCATCCCAAGTAGGTAAGCTTTGACGAGCACAGCATGGACAGCTGTCTAGATGGCCCGATCTGCGCCCGAATTCGTCCAGATCCAGTGTGCCTGTGTCCCACTCAACAGTCGCACCGACCGTACCAACGGGGAAAGGTCACCGTGTCCCGGATGCTCTGGACCCCAGCCAGATAGCTGAGTAAACGATCAAAGCCGAGTCCAAAACCCCCATGAGGAGGACATCCCCAACGCCGCAAGTCGACGTACCAATCCAAGCTGCCGGAGGGCGGCATCGAGTCGTCCGCAGTTGGAGGGCTGGCGTCGTCCAGAGCAGGTGTGGCCATATTGTGCTTTCTCATGGAATCCAAGAGCTGTGGCAGGCGATGCTCACGCATCGAGCCGCCGGCAATTTCGCAATATTCTGGCACCAGGAGATCAAAGCAGTCGGCGGTACGGCGGGTTGCTGGACCGGTTTCCGGAGTTGCACGCATGTAGAAGGGCTTAATTTCTGATGGGTAGTCGGTAACAAAGACCGGCTTTCCCTCTCCAACCACGCGGGCGATGTACTTTTCGTGTTCCGACTGCAGCCCTGCGGCCCACGAAGGCGGCTGCTTGAACGATTGTGCGTCTCTCTCCAGAATGTCGATGGCCTCAGCATACGTCACACGAGGCCAGGAAGGCTGCATCATTCCCTGCCATCTTCTGGCGACTTCTTCTGGTGAGGCTCTATCGGCAGCGCTTTCGCCAGAGGCCCTTTCTTGGCCTGGGGATCGAAGCTCCTGAGCCACTCGAGACTGGTAAAGACTTGTGGTCATAGATCGTAGCATGTCTTCGACGACATCCATGACGCCATCCAGCTGATCCACGAAGCTCATCTCCGCCTCAAGCATGTAGAACTCGCTCAAGTGTCTCGACGTGTCGCTCTTCTCTGCGCGGAACGTCGGGGACAAGGTCCACACATTGCCGACAGCCTGTGCGAGTGCCTCAAGATGGAGCTGGGTCGATACAGTGAGATACTTGGGAGCTCGGAAGAACGAGTCGGCCGTCTCACCCTCGTCTTGGTCCGCAGGGGCAACCTTGAAAACTTCTCCGCCGCCCTCACAGTCAGAAGAGGACAGAATAGGAGGGTGAGTCTGGACGAATTCACGGGTGGCAAAGAATTGGGTCAATGCCGCGATGCTTTCAGACCGAAGCCTGAGGAGAGCGGAGTTGAAAGGAGTTCTCGGCCGAAGATGAGGTATCGTTCGCAAGTACTCAGGGGTTTGGTACTTCTTCTGAATCGGAAATGTCTGAAGGCGAGGAAGGTCAGTCACAGAACATCTCAGGCTTGCCGAAGTCTCAGCAGGCTTGCAGAGAGAGAACAAGCGGGACGGCAATGCACCTTGGGGTCGGAAGGACCCAGGACTTGGACGCTCTCGACGTGGAGCTCATGGGACTGGCCGGTGCCCTTTGAGGGAACCCAGGCCCCGGTGAGACGAACGGCAGCTCCGAGGGCGAGACTGTGTAGAGACGACGCGTCAGCATGAAAGGTGTCAGCCCGAGACAAGCGGTCTGGAAGAACAATCCGCACCCTTGGGCCTGGTTCGTGGGGACGAGGGCTTGCAGAGAAGCAAGGGAGGAGCCGTCTCCAAGGGCGACAAAGGAGCGCGACTTCATGGACCGCACTGAGCGGATGAAGCCATTGACGACAACATCGCGGACCTCTTCCTGGGGCTTCCACTCGAGAAGCCTCGAAACGGACCTAGAAGCAACGTTGCCACTGCCACTGCCATTTGTCACGTATCGACGCGTCAATGGCGAGATTGATGGACGAGACGCGATGGTTGCTGTGCTCCTCAGCGGCAAGTGCCTGGCAGCGAGCGCCAAGCGGAATGCACGCATGTCTCCGCCAGGAGCTGAGTCGAGGAGACGGTGGAGTAGGATCGAAGTCGGGCGGGCATTCAGTGCGATGGAGGCGTGTTCTGCATCATATCGGCTTCGCGTTACCTCGACATGATAATCTGCTTGAGTGACGTCTTTGGCAAAATTAGACTGATGCAGGGTGCAGTTGCAGCCCATCAGCGGGAAAAGGACCTGGGTCGCGTCGGATGTTACGTAATTCACATGCACAGACCATGCCTGCGCATGCTACTCCAACCGCAGCGTCGCAATCAGACCGTTTGCGAGAAGACTTCATCGCAGCAGACTGACTATACAGGACATGCACCCACCCATCCTGCAAGCCAAGCAGGTGCAGTGTTCGACCTCAGCTTCACATTGGGACTCGCTGTCAACCACCGTTTATGATGTTTTGAACCCAATTGTACTGTCACGAAGGTGGTGGCAGGAGAATTCCCGCGAGCACAGACCCGCCTTGCCTGAAAACGGTCTCCCGCCAACCACACCACGGCAGCTTCATAGCTGACCGAATCGATCAGCGCGTCGACATGCTTTGCTACCACGCCGGCATAATACCTTGCACTGTATTTGCACCGATGTCTTGCTGTAAACTCATGTCAGATTTCTCCTATATACCCACAGTGCCTGTCAGACTTGTGCGCAGAGACGAGTTCTCGTCCGCAAACTGGCAGGCCGAGAGAGGTGTCGTTGGTGTTGGGAGGCTGCAGATCATTTCTGATTTTCTTCCTACGCACCAGGTAACATCCAGATCCCTTTGTCTGCCATTCCGCCCCATCACATATCACACGGAAGGGAGCATTTGCCAACGGCGTGAGCCTCTCTTCCGCGAATGCCGCTCGAACATTTAAGTCCCAGCGGGTTCGACCTGGCCCAGGGCAAACGGAAACTCGCTGCTCCAGTCCCGTGGATTATATTACTTGTCAAAAGTACCTAGCATCTGGCGAGTGCCGCCGTCTCGGCCGGTCACGAAGTCAACTTGCCAAGCCATGATAGGAGAAGAGGCCCTGACAGGCAGGGGACGCTCTACGTGCTGGTGCTAGGTTGGGCAAGGCGAAGCTGGGCTGTGTGCATGTTGACTGCCCTCCTCTTCACGACAGACGGCCCGGAGCTTGATCTCTGTAATTGTGCTACCGGTCACTGTCCAGCTGTCCCCATCAGGTGGCCTTGAAATGTTGCGGTGGACGCTGTCTAGGGCAAGCAGGTCAAGCAGGCCAGTATGGTTGGCCGTCCGTCCCCCGAGCTGCTGGGACTGACTGTTGGACGTGACTGTCACAGACTGCGGGCAAGGCCTCGTCGTTTGACACTCGGCCTGCAGCGGCTCCACTAGAACGTGCTATGTGGGACGTTCCAGGCTGTCGGATTCAACTGGTGGCCTTGGCTGGCAAACAGAGGGCGACAAGCTTCCTGATTCGGTCCTCTGCCCCTGCGAGCGGCCGGATTTGTTTGGGCAGATGACCTTGTTCTCCTTTTCGAGGGATGCTGAGCGGCGAAGCACCAGCAACAGCCAACAAGAAACACAGTGTCTTTTTTTCTGTCCCCTATTCTCTTTCTCGTGAAGAATACAAATCAGAAAACCGTTGTGTCGCTCCTCGCTAAACCCTATCTGTTTGGCAAGACGCCGCTTCACAGTATCGACCGGAGCCGCCATCCACTCGGCCGCTAGACGTGTGCCGTTTCCTATTGTTTCATTGCAGCGTTGACCTGCAGAAAGACAAGGCAGGAAGAGGAGGGGCCCCGGGGAACAGATCACAAAGCAGCCAAATCCAGATCTGGTGTAACAGACGGCAGATTGCAGTAGCAGGTCGCGGACGGCCGCCTGCAACCTCATATCACTCTCTGAACCCGCCAACCATGAATTTGGATCAGGTGGTCCTACACCAATCTGCTGCCTTGTTGCTCGCACCCATAGCGAGCGCCGCAGGAGAGGCAGCCCCGGGACAAAGGGCTGTGTATAAACAGCTCTCAACAACTCCCCCCCTCGTGGCTCGTCACCACTGTTGGGCCTCCCGTTGAATGTTCAAGACATGAGTGGATATGTTCAAGCACCCCGGTTACACCGGCGCCTTGAACAGTCTTTGATTTTTCGCTTGGGATGGTCCGTCCTTGCCCGCTCCACGCCCACCGCTGCCGAAAATCGAAGACATATCTGCAACCACACCCGCCCGCGGTTTGTATCTGGTTCCCCGGCCTGTTCAAAGCCGAGCAGTTATATAATGGGCTGACCCAAACCGTCCATCTATGATCCCCTCCCCAACGTGGCCCTCCAACACCAACTGACACTCCTTTCTCGTTCTTTTCTCCCCCCGTCCCCCCTTTCTACCGCCATTCCTAGTGCTCACGGCTGACCGGTATCGCTCTCCTCCTGTTTGAGGTCGCTGCTCGCAACTACAGCACACGGTGGTCATTGAAGGAGGCTGGCTCTGACAAGATGCCGCCCGGTAGCTCGTCCAGATCGTCCAAGCCAAAGCCCTCGGAGGTGGCGGCTCAGACCAAGAGAAACACCATCCCTTACATTCGCAAGCACTACGCCAACACATGGCCGCTGTATTCCTACCTCTTTTCGAACCCACTGAGCTTCACACCAGATCAGTTTCCCCAGAGACCCATGGGTCTCGCAAACCCGACCTTCTGTACGTCTACACAACCGGGACTCCGGCCTTTTGGGTACACGTTGTGCCTGGTTGTACCGCATGGTCTCACTAACACGCATTCTAGGGATCCACACGGATGATCCCGTGGATCTCGCAACGAGCTGGTCAGCGCGGAACAACAACACAAGGGTAGCCTTCATCTGCGCCGCCAACGAAAAGAGGCCCGGCGGGGACTGGGAGACGGGCGTCGTGGGCTACGAGGAGCGCCTGTGCCGGAGAAGCACGCTGTCCGCCACGATCGCGACGCCGGGCCCCGCGTCCTACGTAAGCGGGGGCCACTACCCCCTACCCTGGGCAGGAGGCATCTACTCTGACAGTGTCGGTAAGTCAAAAGCGCCTCTCTCGTGACCTTGCAAACCGAACGCGGAATCCGCTAGCCCCTCCTCTTCGCTAACATCTGGTGTTTGCGAACCGGACAGTCGTCTTCCGCGGCCCGCACGACAGGTACGAGGAGCGCAAGCTGGAGGAGTGGCGGGCGCTGCCGGTGGTGTCGGTGACGCCCATGTGCCGGCCCAAGCTCAAGGAGGGCGGGGCCAAGTACTCGTTCGACGACGAGCGCGAGATGGCCAAGAACAAGCTGCGGGCGGCGCTCAGCATCTGCGCGTACAACGACATCCGCAACGTCGTCATCGGCGACTTCGGCCTGGGCAACTGGTACCGCAACCCGCCGCAGGAGATGGCCGAGCTGTGGCGCGAGGTCTTCCTGTGGGACACGAACCTGCGCGGCAGGATCGAGAACGTCGCCTTTGTCTTCGAGGACCCGACCCAGAGCACGATGCGCCTCATCCTCGAGGACGCGGCCAAGAAAAACAAGGGTGGCGGCGGCAGTAGCAGCTCGAGCAAGGGGAAGGGCAAGTCGTCCAGCTCGTCTTCGGTCCCCGCCTGCCCGACGGACATGGCCGTCTTCGAGCGTGTCTTCAACCCGGCCGAGATCCAGAGAGTCACCCAGCAGCCTGACGGCAGGATGGGGCTTGGTAACCTCGTGTGTTAGGCTAACATTTTGCGCACATGTCAAGAGCAGGAGACAGCCCGAGGCAGTAGGCTGGATGCTGCTTGTGGCTTGCTTTGGCTGGTCCAGTCAAGGGACTTTTGACGCAGGATGCCCGCATATTCTGGCTTTTATTGGGTTTCTAATTCTGTCGGGGATGGGAAATATTTGCTCGTGTCTTGATACTCACTCGGTTTCCCTGGGATTCTCAAAAATTGCTCCGGCTGGTGGCTGGCCGACCGGCCGTCTGCAGTTACTCTACTCTATCACTCTTGCACACTAATCCAAAAATTTGACATCTTTTCTTTTTCCTCATTCCAACCGCCGTGTCAACTCGAGTGTCTCTCCTGGATGCTTCACCGCCTACGTCAGCCTCCTGTGTGTCCCACCGTGCCTTCAGGGCTGCAGGAATGCAGGCCCTATGCAAGATCTGTGATCTGTGGCGTTCCTCCTAACAGCATTGTGTTTGTGTGCGTGTGTGTGTGCGTGTGTGCCCGCGCGTATATGTGTGGTGATGGCAGTCCGAGGCATGCGGAACGACGTCGTACCCGAAGCGCCTCCAGCCTCGACTGCTTATGCGGTGTAGCCAAGGAGGCTGAACCGTCTGAGACGGGTTGAGCTCATGTGACCTCGCCTAACTGGGGTCGATTCCACGGCCCACCCCACCCACATCGACTTGTCTGAGTCTCTCACTGCTGTCGCGGAAAGGGGCGCCTGTCTCTGCTGACACGAGTGGTGGATTGATTGATTGATCGATTGGGAGACCGTGCTCCCCTGTGCCTCGACGGATCTGACAAGTTCCCATTGCAGCCGTAACGTCTCTTCCAAAAGTAAACGCGCATCACTAGTTCACCAGGCGAAGAAGGAAAATGCCACATCCACCGCGGCGGGTGGTGGCATGACGTTGCTTTTCTCGGACCGGGGCTCATGTGCTGTGGGCGAACCAGGGAACCAGTTGCCGAGACGGATGGGTTGATGCAGAATAAAATGCAAACAGGCAGTCTAGATCACCCCAGACGGGCATAATCTAGTGACGGCTTCGAGCGTGGAATCCGCGCTTGCAGTCGTACCCCTTGCGCTGAGACATTGATCTGGGAAAATTCGGAAGGCGAGATGGATGCTGACATTTGTCTGCAATGGGAGAAGAGCAACAAATTGAAGAGCGGGTGACGTTGAGCCCGGTTTGTCCCTTGAATTATATAGTGTATATAGAGAGTCTCTGAACAGTGTTCAGACTAAGACTGCTCTGGGAATTGAGTTGTCAGATCCCATGAGAGACGGTGAGAATGGTCTGGCTCATGGCCTTGATCACGACACACTGGCCAAATGATAACAAATCATAGCGGTGAAGACATGGAAATGGTGCTCGACTGTCTCAGATTGCCGAGACGTCACTCGGGCCACAGGTCCACACTCCCATAAGCACGAGTAGCATCTGGATGTCATGGTGTAAGCGATATTAGAACCTGTGTCCAACACACCGAGGCGAGGTTCGGCTCGGGCAAAGAAAGGGGTTCATCATTCCCGCGGAGAATCAAAAGCTATCCTTCCTGATGGCGGTCCGGTGAGCATAGACAGATATGCCTCATGTTGATCCTGAAGCACATGATGACGATGTGATGTGCTGGCTGTCTCTAGTGGCAGCGCAAAAGTGCCGAACATTAGAGTGTGGCTTGCCTTGACATAATTCTCCAGCGCTACGACAGCAGAAGACACGACAAGACGAGACACAACGACAGCCCCTCGACCGCTTCGTGTGCCCCACTCCTCCTCTTCCCAAGCAGGGTAGGCCAAGAGGGCAGAAGGGAAAAGGAAACAGGATCGTCGGTCGTTTCTGGCGGAACGTAGCGCAAGAGTGAGATCGAGTCGCACCGATCGTGCATGTCAGGTCGCACGACGGGGAGGTCCTACGGCCTGAAGAGGGCTAAGCGACACATGCATCAAGCCTCGATGCATTCCTGAGCCAGGCAGGACCTCGTTCGGAGCCAGCATGCACACCCACACACACCTACCCAGTGTGTGTGGGGGTTGGGGGATTGCGTCTTTCACACGATGATTATGAGACCACCGTATCGAACTCGGCGCCAGAGGAAGAGGACCAGTAAAAACGAGAGCAACAACACAGTGTGCAGCCATGATGGGCCCGTCGACGTGTGCAACGTAGCAACTCAACGTCGAGGGGGGAGTTACACACACACTCTCGATTCACACTCGGAGATTATAAGACAGGTAGAACAGAAAACACCCAACGACTTGCACAGCCCCCCATCATCCAACGGTCGCCTAATGCAGGGTAATGTGTGACAGCGCGAGATGCAGATGACAATGCAAGATGCGACGCCCTCGTCACTGTCCACTTGTCTCTCCCCCCACCCCTGGCCCTGCTCGATGCGACTGCCCCATCCCATCTACCTGTATTAATTACTGTTTCAATTTCTCCTCTTCTCCTTTCTCTCTCTCTTCCCTTCCTGCAGAAGTACGCACGTAGCGGATGAGCACCCGGCGGTCCACCACGGCAGCCCGCATCACGACGCGGCACGTCAAATGTGCGTATGTACCTAGGTATGTATCGTAACCAAGTCAGCCTCTCTTTACTTCTGCTGCCCTGCCCCCTTTCTGGGAAAGGGTATTTGCTTTTTGGATCCGATTCTTCTCTCCTCCTTTCCTTCTTCGTCGATCGGGAAAAAAGATTCGATCTTTCTTGTCTGTCCGTCCGTCCGCCCCACTCACCCATCCATCCAGCCAGCCCAGGCACCGACCGGGAGGACGAGGAAGAGGAGGCCTCGATCACTTGTCTCATCCTTCCCTGTCTCGCCCGGCTGACAGCTCACTCGCCCACCGGAGGAACAGCCTGACTGGAATTCCGCCCCAACGGACTGAGTGACCGACTGACACCGCTGGTCTCTCGCTTGTTGGCATGAGCTGGGACGACTTTTCACTGGAACCGTGCCGCAAGAATAATCTGCGGCGTGATTCTTTCTCTGCTTCCCGGGCACAGGAACGTTGCGGGACAGTCACGACGCTGTAGATCCCATAATCAGACAGACATATAGGACGCTAAACAACGTCCAGTCGTGTCAAATTGCACCACTGAATGCAAGCTGGGTGGCCCGGGATGGAAGGGGGGCTGAAACAAATCTTGTAATATTTGATTTGCGCCGTCATACTGCCGGCTATATCATGCGGCAACATATACTTCCCAAGTCAACGTCACCATCGCTTTGCAATATTTTTCACCCGACCAGGCATGACTCCGTGTGTAAGATAAAAGCATCCCAATGTGCACCGCCTCTCTCTGCGATGCAAGGTCTCCGACACCGGGCACTACCATTCCATCTCTGGGGAATTTCCTGCGTTTCAACACCCTCTTCCAGCACTACGGCCTTGATGGGTTCTACCAGTAGGCGGGCCTCAGACCGGCAAAGGTGCCCATGGCCGAGTTATCCGTCTCGACCTCCTTCTTGCGCTGGCCCGCGAGCTCGAGCTGCACCATTCGGTGGATGTTGACGAGCCAGTCCACATACGACTGTGCCTCGTTATTCCTGATCGTCATGTTAGCAAGTACTCTTTCGTCCTCGTCGCGTCTTGTCACGTACCTGTCTTCGACTAGCCCGCGCGCCCACTCGTACTCAGCGCCATCGATACCTTGCCTTGCAAGCTGGACAGTGAAGCCCTTGGAGCCCCTCAGCGTCTTCCAGAACTCGATGATATTCCGCACTTGCGCGCTCAGAAGCGTCTCCAACACTGGCAGGTCGCTCGTGTACGCGTCGAGACTTTGTAGTGTCGTCTTGTCCTCGCCGAAGAGATCCTGTATGAGATTCGGCGACGTCTGCGCGTGGAACCACAGGATGCACTGCTGACCATTGTCCATCAGGTATACACCGCCGGGCTCGACCTTGCTAAAGGTGTTGCGCATCGTCGGCGGCAGCTTGAGTTGGCCTGTTGATGGGTCCGCGAAGCCTTCAGCCTCCTGGAGGTTGTGAACGGCTATCATGCGCGGGTAGAGGTACAAGCTCATCTCGAGGCAGCCCATCCCGCGTATCATTCGCATCTCATGCACGCGTCGGTCCGAGGTCTCGTTGCCGCCCTTGAAGGCCCTGCACTTGATCATGCCGAGCATGTACATGCAGAGCTCCTTGAGCTTGTCCGGCATGACGAGCTGCGCCGGTGGGTATGACTGCGAAACAAAGTGCTTCCTGTAGCCGGCCATCACGTCGATGGTCTTCTCCTGCAGTACGAGCCTGATGTCCTTCAATGAGGCTGACGTGCTCGCCAGTTTTGTTGCTGCTTCCTTGGCGATGATCGACACGACGGCGTCTTGGTCGACAAACTTGATGCTCTCCTTGGCATGGTCACTGACACTGGCCACGATATTGCAGCAGCGCACTCTGCGCTCGCCGTTTGCGGTGGTGTACAGCAGCGCTGACTGGAAGTGAGCATCCAGCTTCGAGTCTAGCTTGCCGTCGTGGCTGAAAGTGACACCGATTGCCCTGTCCGCATCGATGCTTCCAATCTCGAGATCAGCACCAAAAGTGTGCTGGATGAAGTTGCCGTGGTATGCAGAGACTTGCAAGCCATTGGAGCACCTCACTTTCATGAGGGCTTCGTAACCGGTCTCCCGAGTGACAGCATGTTTCACCTCGAGGGACAGCTTGGCATTGTCTCTTCCGTTCACAAAGTTCGGATAGTAGAAGGTCTCACCGCCGGTGATAGCAGAGACGTAACCTATCGTGGCAATGTCGAGGTAGCCCCCAGTGGGTGCAGCCAGGAAGAAATCAGCTCCGACTCCAGCGGCAGCCATTCTCTCGGCGAGTTTCCTCCAGCCAGGGTGCTCAGTCGTGAAGAGCTTCTTGTCGATCTCGCCACCTGGATGCTTGCCATCGTCCCTCATGAAGAGACGGCCAGGGCCCCATGTAGGCAACGCTGATAGTGAGCAGATGATCTTGCCTCCGGTCTTCTCGAGAGAGGAGACGGCAGAGTTGAGAGTGGACAGCAGGGCGGGCTCCGGGTTCTTGATGGCAGAAAACATCTGGGGTAATCTTGTGAGCAGAGACGAGATGACAGCCCTATGCTATGGTCAGCGTTTTGTCTCTGAACGAGGAAAGGCAACACGACCGGGTTCGTACTTTGACTCATGGGGATCAACAAACAGCCCATCGCTCAGGGGTACGAATGGATCCTCGATATCAGGCATGATCATCATTTGAGCTTGCTCTAACGCGGCCTGGGATTTACCGTCAGCTTCGGAATCAGGCGAGATGGCCTTCAGCACTCACACTGCAGTTGTAGAAGTGCACTTCCTTGTCATAAGTGACAAAGCCAACCCTTGAGTTGGGCGGTATTCTCTGTTTTGCCTCACCATTCTCATCCTTCTCTTCTGTCTCGTCCGCACCGTACAGAGTGGCCAAAATGCCATCACAGAACGCCTCAAGGTAACCCTTGTTGAAGGCCTCCTGGGTTACATCAATGACAAAGAGCCACCGCAAACCCACTGGCTCCCTGTTGTAGTACTCCTTGGGACACACAAACTCGACGGTGCCGCGGCACAGCTCCGGCCGCTGGTCCCGGTCGACGCGAATGCCTTGTGGCGAGGTTGCGCAGAAATATTCTGGCGGGGTATCATTGGGATATGTGCAGAGGTTGCAAACGAACTTGTTGCCGCCCGAACGGAACATCATGAAAGGATTGATGTATGCTCGACATCTCCTACACCTAGGTGGGCCGATGTCGCCAAAGTCCAGAACGGGGACCTCGGCCTCGCCAGCCTGAGCCCGGGCCAGCGGCTGAAGCATGAGACCGAGGGGCAGTCCGGTCGTATGCAGCGCCTCCGAGGTGGCGGGGATGTTGTTCATGGTCAGGCGGGCGAACTTGGGCGAGGAGTTGCCCTGATCAAGGGCGACGAAAGAAACGGAAGCAGGAGGCGGCACATGCTTCTCGAAGGTTGGGTATATGTTGCTGAGGTAGTGTTGTTGCGCGGCGTCTCGGGCGGCGGGTACACTGGGGAGCTCGTCCTGGGAGACCTTGTTCTGCCCTCCAGCCGAGACAGCAGCCTCGCTAGAGCCGTCCCTCGCGCCGAACTCTGCTGGAGAGGCAACGCTACCTGGTGTGTATGGGGCATTGACCGGAGCCGGAAACGGGCCCTGGTGCGGCTGCGGCGAGAAGCCTGGCTGGCCAACGAAGCCGGTGGTTCCTGAGGGGTCGGCGTTCAGGAAGGCCGTAGCAGGTGTGCCTGCGGGAGGTATGCCGTTGAATGCCTGAGACGAGCCGGTGGATTCGACCTGGTGGTATGCGTGCCTGTCCTTCTTCTTCCTCTTCCCCACCCCAACCTGGTGGCCCTCCGCCCCAAGCGACATGCCTGCCATTTGCGCCGTGATATCGTTCGGGTCTGCTTGGGGCTGGCCCTGGAAATACCCCTGGGTCGGCTGGGGCGAGGGGCCGCCAGGCGGCATCGACGAAGGTGTCCCATAGTATTGCTGTCCCTGAGGAGTGCCTTGCTGAGGTGGGAACTGTTGCTGTTGCTGCTGCTGCTGGTACGGATTGGGGGCAACGGGCGGTTGGAACTGATTAGGTGTGCCCTGGTTCGACTGGTTGTACTGGCTGTTTGGGTCGTTGGGGTCTTGCTGGCCCATGCCAAGGGAATGGTACATGGCGTGGTCCATCTTGACGGTTTGCGCAATGGGACTATTGCAGTGCTTCAAGGGTAGTGCTCGCGCAGAAGGGGGTCCGGCGAAGGTGGGCGAAGGCTACGGTGTCAGATGTTGCGGGACAGCGTGGTTGCGGTGGTGGTCGATGATCGCCGAGGTGCGTCTAGGATGCTCGTGTTTGCGCCAAGGGAGAGAGAGAGGGAGAAGAGACGAGACGAGATGCAAACAGGCTCATTGGCTTTGGGCGAGGAGCAGCATGGCCGTGGATGAGTATCGAGGTGTATTCACAGACGTGATGTATATCAAGAGAGTGTCTCCAACGAACCAGGCTGATTGGGTATTAATAAAATACGGGAGACAGACCTCGCCCGCATCGTCGCCGGATGGTCAAGCTCAAGGTGGCCTTTCCAAAAAGTGACACCAGGAACACTAGACAGGGATCCATGCTCTTCCCGAGCAGTCAGACTGCCTGCCTGCCGCGCCTGCCACCCCTCGTGTTGATCATTTGCAGCTTGCCGGCCTGTGCAGTGCTAACTTTCTGGGGGAGGGCTGCACGTCAATTCAGGACAAGGCATCGCAGCCAGGGATCATCAACCTGCCTTGGTCTTTCTTTGTACTGCCCGACAGTCAACAACAACACCTACAGAAACCAAAGTGTGTTGCGTATCGACTGCCGCACGTACTCATTGACTACCTTTCCACTCGTTACCAAGCCCACCAGGCGTGGCTAGTAGAGTTATACTGATTTAATCCGCTTTCTTTGTACCGTTGAATTTGGCGGCGCGTATCTACGAGCACAACCAACGACCCAGTCCAGAGGAAAAGATGCGCATGGCGACGTAGAAGCTATCCAGGGCGACCATGTTCACCTTTTGCCCCCTGCAGGGGGCTCTCTCAGAGTCCACCGCATCTCAGTCGCTGCTGGAGCTGGATGGAGGCGTCAAGGTTCTCATCGACGTCGGATGGGACGAGACCTTTGACCTTGACAAGCTCAAGGAGCTCGAGAAGTATGTCACAACCCCCCTCGACGAGTGCATCCGTCGCGTGCCCATGCTTGTGAGCGCTGAACCAACACGAATACAGACAAGTCCCAACACTGTCGCTGATCCTCCTCACGCACGCGACCGTCTCCCACCTTGCCGCCTTCGCCCACTGCTGCAAGAACTTCCCGCTCTTCACCCGCATCCCCGTCTATGCCACCCGGCCAGTCATCGACCTCGGGCGAACACTGCTGCAGGACCTATACGCCTCGACGCCGGCAGCTGCGACGACTATCAACCATGGCTCCCTGGCCGAGACTTCGTATGCGTACACCCAGCCAGCATCTCCTGACGACAACTTCCTGCGACAGGCCCCGACATCCGAAGAGATTGCCCGTTACTTCTCCCTTGTCCAGCCGCTGAAGTACTCTCAACCCCACCAGCCCCTTCCGTCTCCCTTCTCGCCCCCACTCAACGGCCTGACCATCACCGCCTACAATTCCGGACACACCCTCGGTGGCACGATATGGCATATTCAGCATGGGTTGGAGTCGATTGTCTACGCTGTCGACTGGAACCAGGCCCGAGAGAATGTCTTTGCGGGCGCGGCATGGCTAGGAGGTGGGCATGGTGGAGCCGAGGTCATCGAACAGTTGCGCAAGCCCACGGCGCTTGTATGCAGCAGCAGGACACCGACATCGCTAGCTCGCACCAAACGAGACGAGCAGCTGCTCGACAACATTCGAGCTTGTGTGGCCAAGGGCGGCACGGTCTTGATCCCCGTCGACTCTAGCGCCAGGGTCCTTGAACTATCGTACCTCATGGAGCACGCATGGCGTGAAGAGGCCGCAAAGGGCAAGGATGCCGCTGGCAGCCTTAGTGGCGCCCACCTCTATCTTGCCGCGAGGAATATCAGCAGCACTTTGCGCCACGCTAGGAGCATGTTTGAGTGGATGGATGAAAGCATCGTGCGCGAGTTCGAGGCCGGTGCTGACGGCTCCAAAAACGTCAATGGAGACGGCAACAAGGGCAAGAATTCAGGCCCCTTCGACTTTAAACACCTCAAACTGCTAGAACGAAAGGCGCAGGTTGACCGTCTTCTTCGAAGGTCGACCGAAGAGGGGTGGACACGAGGCATGGTCGTTCTTGCCAGCGACAGGAGCATGGAATGGGGCTTCTCCAAGGATGTCCTCAAGTCTATTGCCCAGGACTCAAAGAACCTCGTGGTGCTCACGGAGAAACCGAACCTCAGCTTACAGAACATGCCGTCGATATCCAGGACACTGTGGGAGTGGTGGAAAGAGCGCCGAGATGGCGTCGCGGCCGAGCAGCTGAGCAACGGGGAGACTCCCGAGCAAGTCTACGGGGGAGGGAGAGAGCTTGAACTTGCCGAGGCGCAACGGGTGCCTCTGGAAGGGAACGATCTGACCATCTACCAGCAGTGGCTTGCTACGCAGCGGCAATTACAGGCCACGCTCCAGACTGGTGGTGCCACCGCCCTCGAGGCAGTTGGAGATGGCGTAGACGATGCATCATCCGAGTCATCCACGGAATCAGAAGAGTCGGAGACCGAACAGCAAGGAAGAGCTCTGAACGTGTCGACGACTATGGGACAAGCAAGCCGGAAGAAGGTGGTACTGAAGGACGAGGACCTGGGCATTAATGTCCTTGTAAAGAAGACAGGTGTCCATGACTACGATGTGCGTGGGAAGCGAGGCAGGGAGCGAATATTCCCCATCCCCGTACGAAGGAAAAGAACCGACGAATTTGGCGATCTAATCCGACCAGAAGACTTCCTGAAAGCGGAAGAGCGTGAGGACGACGGGCAGGAGCCAGGAGCCATCAAGAAAGAGGAAATCGAGGGCATCGGCAAGAAGCGAAAGTGGGATGACCTCGGCAAAAAGGCCAACACCACCAACAAGCGGCCCCAACTGAACAGAGCCGCGTCCGACGATGTGCCCATGGCCGCCCCTTCGGAGGGCTCCGCAGCCGTAGACGATGAGCTTGACGGCGGGGAAGAGGAAGAAATGTCCAACCTTGGTCCCTCAAAATTGGTCGTCACGAAAGAAACCATTCCTATCAACCTCCGCATCGCATTCGTCGACTTCAGTGGCCTGCACGACAAGCGATCCCTCAACATGCTAATCCCGCTCATCGAGCCACGCAAGCTCATCCTCGTGTCTGGCAACGAGGAAGAGACGATGGCACTTGCGACCGACTGCAAGAAGCTCCTTGGCGCCGAGATAACCACTGCCGACAATGGCACGACGACGGCCGAGGTGCTGACACCAGGCGTGGGGGTGGCGGTCGATGCCAGCGTAGACACGAATGCGTGGGTCGTCAAGCTGGCCGAACCACTTGTCAAACGTCTCAAATGGCAGAACGTACGCGGCCTGGGCATCGTGACCGTCACGGCGAGGCTGGTGGGCGCAGAGGGCAACGCAGACACGCACCCGCACCTGCCCGGGGCGGCGGAGGAGGAAGCCGCCCACAAGCGCCTCAAGACCGAGGGCGAAACCGATGCCAAGGAGGGGACCGACGAGAAGGCATTGGTCGCGGGGGCGCCAGTCGTGCCGACGCTGGACGTGCTCCCGACGACGATGGCGTCGGCGTCGCGGTCGGTAGCGCAGCCGCTGCACGTTGGCGACCTGCGGCTCGCGGACCTGCGGCGGGCGATGCAGACGGCGGGCCACACGGCCGAATTCCGGGGCGAGGGCACGCTACTGATCGACGGGGCAGTCGCGGTGAGGAAGAGCGCGACGGGGCGGATCGAGGTGGAGAGCATCTGCGTGCCGGCTGCCGCCGGGGCGCCGCAGCAAGGGGGCACGTTCTGGGCGGTCAAGAGGATGATCTACGACGGCCTGGCTGTGGTGGCCGGGGCTTAAAACGTTTGCCTCTGACATGCTGACCTGGCTGGCTGAGGCCCTGGGTGCAGATTCCGGCTCCGGTGGAGCTCACCGGCCTGACTGGGCAGCAACTTGTCGGAAAGGACGGCAGCCTTGTTTCGAATGGTGGAGGGACGAGAGGGATTTGCAGCTTGTTGTATTGCTATTCTATATCTTGGGTGGGTTGGTGTGGGCATCGTAATGCCGGCTAGGTTGGCGATGATGCTGCTGGGATGCTCATCTTTTCTACCAAATCATCATCATACCCAGAAAATAGCAGCGCTGCATTCACACATATGAAGGAAATGACCCATGATCTCATAAAGAGAAGAGGCAGCCCAGCACCTGCGATACGGCGATACGTTAATGACCACAAAGAGCCTACATCACCAAGCAATCTCTCTCGCATGCACTCACTTTACTCCGCCTCTCTATGTATCTCCTAGGAAATAAAGGCACGCGGCTCCGAGACCCGACCGTGACTAATAGCTCTCTCTCTCTCTCTCTGTGCCAGGGCGAGAAGGCAAACCGACCCCATTTCGTTCGCGGTCTTGGCGGGGGCGGGTCCCCGGGCCACGAGATTTGGGTTGCTCTCTCTGTCAGTCTCTCTTTGCTCCCCTTTTTCGTCTTTGATGAGTTGTGGGGCCCCCCTCCCTGCCTTGCTTTCCCCGTTGCGTGCGCCGCGTCGGGTTTCGGGCTGGCAAGACGGGGGTCGTCCTGCCGGGGTTAATGGGACAGCTACTAGCTGGGCTTTGTCTACAACACATAACTTTCTTATGCGCGGTACCTTGTGTGCATGGGGCGTGGCGGCATTACTGTGGTAACTTTGTTTGTATTTATGCGCGTGTCTTTCTCCCGTCTGTGAAGGCGTATTTTCCGTATATTTCCCGTACAGGCTGATGTTTGATTAAATTGACTGGACCCGTGGATTGAAGGCAAGAGAGAAGGAATAGGAAGTGGACAGGCCACACCCCTCGTGGGACCTGCCGACGCTGTCATGTCGTTTCAAGTGCTGATCAATGTCGCCTTTTTTTGTTTTGGGGCACTGCGAGGGGACGAGGGAGGCTGGCCGATCCGACGCTGTGACCTCATTCCCGCCCGGTTTGACATGTGGCCTATTGGTCTCCACGTTTTCGCTCTCTCTCTCTCTTTCTCTCTCTCTCACCTCTGCTGCTCACCTGCTCACCCGCTCACCCGCACCCACACCGTTGGGAGATGATTTCAGGGGGGTTGATCGTCGACAAGGCCCGTATTATGGTACTACCCACCTACTGGCAGCTGCAACCCGTAGCCCTAGCAGACTGGCAGGCTGACATGTTGGTAGCTAGCTGCTTGTATGTACTTCAAATGGCTGAGGGGTAGAGATCACGGAGTGAGAGGCTGTGGTCTTTACAACTCGCGCAGGGTAGTAGTGGTAATACTGTAGTAGTGGTATGATTAGTCCACTTGGAAACGTTCATTGGCTTTACGTGATTGTCTCCCGAGGGTTGCGTGTCGTTGAATCTGCAGCATGTTATTTCAGGAAAGTGTGGATACGGCGAGGTGCAAGCTCGGCCAGCTGCAGGTCAGGTTACCCATGGTTGTTGCAATTGTTGTTGCACAGGAGTCAGTTATCATTACTGTCTACCGATGGCGGCGATTGAGCGCAGGAGCTGATATGTACTGGACTGCCAGCAGACGGCAGACGGCAGACAAGAACACAATTGTTCACCCCAGCCGCTGCTGCATATAAGCATACTTTTTACCGTACTGGGACGAGATAGTGATCCGACCATTAGACCCTTAGACTATGCAGACTATGTACCTAGGCTGGTAGTCCACAGCTGATAGAGTTCAGGCGAACTGAGAGAGAGAAAGAGAGAAATGGGATGCTCGGTCGCGGGCCGTCAACGTTGCAACCTTGACCCAGGTCCTGCACATAAAGTGGCCCACTGGCTTGGGATCCACGAGGCGCGGGCAGCTCTCGACCACGATACCAACCGGCTGACAGGGCGAGGACCGTGAAGTTTTGGTTTTGTTCTCATGTGAAGGCGCCGCGAGCCAGCAAGCAAGACACTGTCAGCAGTAGTAGCCCAGTAGTCCCGGACTGCCAAAAACATTGATTGGCCCGTCGTATCCCATCCGAGATATGCCCCGGCAGGCCTGCTACCCGCAGCAAAACGTGGGAGCCAGAGTTAGGACGGCCTGGACGGCCTGGACGGACATGCATTTTCAGCTGGGTTGGAGCTGGCGGGGCCCATCTCAGTGGCTCAGCCGCCCAATCCGATCCGTTACCCACCCTCGCCCAGCCAGCCCAGCCAGTCCATGCCCTGGTCGTCCTAGCGCCCCCCTAAGCCCGACCCGGACCTCCTTTCCCTCTTTTCCCCTGCACCACCGCCGCCCGCCCTGCCAGCCTCTCTGCCTGCCTGCCTGCCTGCTGCTTCTGCCCAGTTCCTGCTCCAGCCCCAGCAAAACTCGCAATCTCCAAGCGAACTGACGACGTCCTTTCCGACCTCCCGCTCCCGCACCCTCAGAACTCAATTCTCTGGCGGCTTGCATACACGCTCACCATCACACACTCGACACACACACACTCAATACATCGACGACCACGACGACCTTGCCCCCTTCCGACCGGCTCCTCCTCCCCCAGACAAGCCAAGCTCGCATACCTAGGTACACAACAGCCCTGTGCCAGACGCGACCGCCCCCTTAGACCTCGTAGCCTGCCCTCGAGGGTACAGTCAACCCCCCGGCCCGTTGATTACTGCCTGACAAGCAATGCCGACGCGATTCGCCCGTCTCGTTATCCCCTAAATCCTTCCCTCGACTCGCTCCCAGTCTCCACCACCAGAACACTACCACCACCACACCACCACACCGCACTCACATCAACATATCACGCCTTGCCTTGCTTGAGGACGTCACCAACATCCATCGACTCCTCGGGTAGGGCGAGCAAACCGCAGTTCAGCATCCCAGACTCGCAGAACCGTCTTCCTCCGGATTTTATCTCGCTTTCCTGCAACGTCGACCAGGCAGGACCAGATTCAGACCCAGACTCCGTCCGACCCTGGGCCTGATCCTCAACTACCCGCCTCTCCTTCCCAACCCCCTTCGGCTTTGCCGACCATCATCGCTCATTTAGTATACTGTTCTCGACGCCGAACACCTCCCCCGTACGAGATGCCATCGTTCCTCAATGACCACAACTCGCCAATTCACTTCCAGCACGCCGGAGTCGTCCACCTGAACGGCCCCAGCCACTACGAGGAGGGAATCCCGAACATCGACGTCAAGGTCAATGGACACGTGCCGCACTCGGTCAACTCGCACGTCTCAAATGATAGTTTCGACGGCAGCTCCTCCCATTCCACGCATACCTCCGAGTCGTCGGACGCCTACCACATGAACGGCAACGACACCCGGACCTCGACTATGAGCACAACCAATGGCCACAATGGAGCCATTGAAGGGGTGGATCACGACTGGAAGACAAATGGCTTCGCCCATGGGGACGCCCCCCAGAAGCCCCTGTCCAACGGTGCCCCCATCACCATCTCCCCGCCAGACCGAGCCGCTCCCCCGCGACCACAAATGCCCAATGGGACGGCTGATCGCACCTCAGCCCACAGCTACGCGGAGCCTCCCTCGATAAGGACGTCAATGGCCTCCGCAACCACAGGCTCTGTCCAGCCCTCCCCGTCAGGGTTTTCGATGCAGCAGGGCCAAAGAGGGGATGCACCCGGGGCTGGCGGCGGCAGCAATGGTCTCTACGCCGACGGTGGCTCCCGTGTCCGGTCCTCGAGCCCGGCAAACCAGAGGTCCAGCCTGGACCCGAACGCTCCACCACCCCAGAGGTTCTCCTCTCCTGCCCAGATGTCGGGTAACACAAGTCTCAACTCATCGACACCCAATCTCCACCCAGCAAACCCAGGGCTGAAACACCGTCATACCCTCGAGGTACCTAGGCCCGGCCAACCCCGCGGGTCGCGTGACGGGCAAGACAGTGCAGTTACCAGCGGTCGCTTCTCGCCCACCAACGCCGCCCCCGGCGGTGCTAGGAGAGCCTCCATCAACCTGGTCAGACGCAACACCCGGTCATTGCACAGCGATTTTCCCCGCGACGAGGCCTTCCCCGACGAGGACGCCATGCGGTGGGCAGAGGCATATAGGCAGAAGAGGGCCAGCAAGAAGAAGAAGAAGGAAGAGGAGGATGACGACCGTGTATTGGTGGGCACCAAGGTCGACGAGAAGCACGCAAACTGGGTCACCGCCTACAACATGCTGACGGGCATACGAGTCGCCGTGTCCCGCACGAATGCCAAGCTGGATCGTCCGTTGACAGATGCGGATTTTGAGGCTAAGTCCAAAACAACATTCGATATGTAAGTATTGCCGGAGCGTGTATCTTCGGACTCTCACGGGTGTTTGAGCCAGGTGCGTTGAGAAACAGGTACTGACAGGTCTGCAATCGCAGCACCGGAAATGAGCTTGTCCCTTCTGCAAAGTACGACTTCAAGTTTAAGGACTACGCGCCTTGGGTCTTCCGACACCTGCGGCAGCTGTTCCACCTGGATCCGGCCGACTACCTCATGTCCCTGACAGGAAAGTATATTCTCTCGGAGCTCGGGTCACCGGGCAAGAGTGGTAGCTTCTTCTACTTCTCCAGGGACTACAGGTTCATCATCAAGACAATCCACCACGGCGAGCACAAGTTCCTTCGTAAGATATTGAAGGAGTACTACCAGCATGTGACTGAAAACCCGAACACGCTGCTCTCGCAGTTCTACGGCCTACATCGGGTCAAGACGCCCTGGGGAAGGAAGATCCACTTCGTCGTCATGAACAACCTGTTCCCGCCACACCGGGATATCCACACCACTTTCGACCTGAAGGGATCTACCATTGGCAGGGACTACAGGGAAGAAGACCTAGAGAAGAACCCTCGGGCAACCCTGAAGGACCTTAACTGGCTGAGGCGGCAGAGGCACCTGGAGCTCGGCATCCAGAAGAAGCGGCTCTTTATGGAGCAGCTGCAGAAAGATGTCAAGCTGATGCAGAAGCTGCACATAATGGATTATTCTCTTCTGATCGGTGTGCACGACACTCGCAAGGGCAACGAGGAAAACCTGCGGGCCCAAAACCTCCAGGTCTTTAGCCCCGGCGGCGCGCAGGGTTCCGAGGACCCCAACCAGGTCCTGATGCGAACGCCCTCAAAGCTCGAGAACCAGCGCCGTGCCGCCCAGATGCGGCAGCTGATCAAGTCCGAGCGGCCGGTGCCCATGGGGCAGAGCATGTCTGGCATGCCCGATGTCCTGGAGGACTCTGTCGCCAACGCAAAGTCTGATTCCCTGTTCTACTCGGACGACGGTGGCATGCGGGCCACCCACGAGGACAACACGCCAGGTGAAGAGATCTATTACTTGGGAGTCATTGACTGCCTGACCCATGTAAGTCGAGAAAGCAAGTTTCCTTTTGTCTGGAAGGACCCAATACTGACTTGACTTTAGTACGGTGTCATCAAAAAGATCGAACACTTCTGGAAGGGACTTTCAAGCGACCGCACGCAAATTTCTGCCTTGCCACCAGAGAATTATGGTGATCGATTCCTCAACTTCATGTCCGGGATAACCATGTCTCCTGAGGAGGCACAGCGTGAGGCCGAGGAGAAACAGAATGCCGAGGCCGTGGCAGCCGCCGAGAAGTCAAAACAGCGCGTGCCAAGCTGGAACAGTGCAGGCCGCAGGTCTACGAGTAATAATATCCCGGCAGCCCCAACCCACGAGCCTCCTGCGCCACCCGGCCGTGGCTCTGGGGCCATCTCACCTCAGGCAGAGGAGACGATGCGGAGAGCAGAGCACGTTGCGGCCAAGGCGGAGAAGCATGGCCATACCGAGCAAGGGGTTCCGGAGCGGATCATGAAGACGAGTGGCTCGGCCAGCGGCGGCATCTTCCCCTCCATAGCGGCCGCTACTGCTCCATCCCTGATGGCCACCAACAGCCCAATTGCGAACAGCCATGACGCAGCGAACCAGGCTATCTTGCCTATCGTGGAGGAGCCTAGCGAGGGATCTACCAACGGCGAGCATGACCACAGCGCAAGCAGGACAAATAACACGACGGCTGGCCTTGACGCGCGACCATGGACGCCGGCAAGGGACGGCCAGGACCGCAACAGTTCCGGCTCAGGCAACCCTGCGCTCTCGAACATGCGTGAACCGTCCAGGGCACCACCAACTCCGCCTAAGACGAGTGGTAGCATGGTAGGCAATGGCAGCGCATTTGGCCACGGGAAGCGACTCACTAAGCCGGAGAGCGCCGACAGCGGGATTGGGGTTCACGAGATGATGGGCCGAGCGAGGAGCGGAAGCCAGGTGTCGAAATACTCCGACAAGGCCGGTGTCAAGGGGCAGATGAGCCGGGAGAGCTTGGATAAGGCCCTGCCACCGCTGCCTGCCGTCAATGGGCCGGCGTAAAGAACCACCTGGGGAGGGAGGAGCGCCTAGGATGGAAGCAAAGGGTCTCTGGTCCTGCAAGGCCAGAACAGGGAAAGAGAATGTGGCAACGACCAGAGGAGGGGTGGATAATGAGGAAGAAGACATCCGAGGCAACCGCACCCTTTTTCCCCCTCTGCGGGAGGGGGCCGATTTTTGTTTATTCGCGCAAAGAACGATATGATACCACTACAGCATCGAAAGCATCGAATCCAAACCTTTCTTGTCAATACTCTTTTCTTCTCCTTTTCCTCTCCCTGACTCTCGACCACTTATTCTCGTCTACTTTTATCACTTCAATTCTTCTTCTACTTTGTCTATCGACTGACACGCCCACCCGAGTCGACCCGATCCAGATCATTTACAACTTTTTTCTTTTGTTCCTGCGTTCAATTGGCCAGGTTGTGTTTGAATGGTGTTTGCTGTCTTTTTTACCGGAGTTTCTTGTGAGAGGTTTAGACGGGCAGAGACAGAGAGAGAGAGAGAGAGAGCAGAAGCTTGGGGCTGTCTTGTCCCTGACTGGGATGAAACGAGGAAGATAGTCAAGGCGGCCTGGTCCCCCACCAACCCCCAACGGATGGATATAAAAAAACATCGACACCAACAACCAAATCTTGAAATGAAGACCAAATCAGGCTGCAGTCTCCTTTTCCTTTTTCTTTTTGGTTTCCACACTCTCATGAACACGCCGGAAGAGAAAAGCAATACAGAATGGGCTTTCCCCCCTAATTCCCCCTCCACCCGAGGCCACGGAGATGCGTTGAATGAGGGAGGGAGGTATTTGGATGACTGGTTTGCATGCTGGGGGGCATTGTATATAGCTTCAATGATACCTCATAGACTAACATTGGATGACAATCGAAATTGGAGCTGTTTCTTCTATACTCCATTGGTTCCCCGGGCAGGCCCAGCTTGGTACGGTTGGGACGTGGTCCTGTTTGAACGACTGGCTGGCATATCTGGCGTGTCCTGTCGTCTTACAGCATCTCAACTTCTTTTTTGAACGACTACCAAGTTACACTTGAGGCGAGTGGGTGGATGGGTGCTGACTGTGAGTAGAATGGTTTCCTGGTATTATGATATTTTGCCCGCCCACCCCTGAACGCCCTGATCCCTCGTGTGGAGTAATGCGGGTTGGTCTTCCTCCTTCACGTATTTGCTTTCTTTTTCTTCTTTTATACACGCATGTGATATGTACACACAGACACTGCGGCCTTCAAACACAACACGAGTTGCCCTTTCCACCTTCGGAGGTCATGTGAGTTCCGTCATGATCCAGCCGGCCCGCTCTGTATCTGAACGTTCTGCGCGCCCTGCGCCTGGAGCTGCGCCAACCTCTGCTTCTTGTTGTGCTCTGCCACGCGCCACTTCTTGAAGTACGTCACCTGTATGTTCCGGGGAAAACAAACCCCAACAGTCAGCCAACCGGTCAAGCATCCGGCCCTTCCCACGGTGCCGTGTGTCCTCGTTGTCGATGTTTTGCTTACCCACTCGGAGGCACAGTCCCTCTCGAAGGCGGTCGACTGCCCTCCGCACTGCTTCGCCGCCGCCTTTTCGTCCTTGATGGCGTCCAGGATGTTGTTGCGGTCCAGACAGGCGAAATAGGCGTCGCGGCTCTCCCAGCACCGCTTGCGCTCCGTCCGCGTGGGGGCTACGGCGCCGCTGCGGACCTCGTCGGCTCGCTTGTCCGTCGAGGACTTCCAGAAATCTGTGAGACCCATCTTCTTTGCTTCGCAGAGGGATATGATGCCCTGGTTTGGCATGCGATTGGGGCGTTGGAGATTGGAGGGTGGTTCGACCGGAAGGGCGGGTTCGAGGTGGGATGGATGGATGATGCACTCATTCACTCCTTCACCCGCCTCACTGGGCTATCTGCTGAAGAGAGCTTCCCGGGCGGCAGAATTATTTGGGCGGTCAGGTCCCGGTGCGTTGGCAGGTACGTCAGTGCCGGGAGCTTGGTGCTGTGCCGTAGCGTGCCGGGGCGAGCTGCAGCCAGGGTTCCGCCTACCATCCCTGGGGCGGGCTTGGCGGGAACAAGCAAGGGACCAGGTGCCAGCGGGAGTGATTGCGATCACCACACAACACATTGTCATCAATCTCGACATCCTACAGCCGCATAGACTGCTTTTGTTACTGATCCTAGACCCCCATTAGAGTGGATCCTGTATCTCACACGAGCCCCGATATTCCAGATCGATACACCGACGGTGGCAACACGTCACCACAGACACGGCGACACCAATCTGTCTGGTCTTCGTCTTTCTGTCTCTTCAACTCGAAATGCGCCCTAGGTAGCAGGCAGCCCTGACCCGTCGAACCACCGCCATCCCCGAACAACTGCTACCTACTCACGAGACCCGGCGCATCACGTCCTCCTCCGCCGCCAACACCACCACCACCACAGACCCTACTACCAAGACCACACATACAGTCTGAGACGAAATGGCGAGGAGACGGAGGCCCCCACGCTCCGGCGCCCTGACGGAGCTGCCGCCGCTCCGGATCCTGGGCCAGATCGCCGCGCTGCAGGCCCTGTACTACTTCGCCGCCCTGGTGTTGATGCTCTTCACGGCGCTCGTGTCCGGGCGCGGGTTCTCGCTCGACCTGGTGCTGGGCTGGTCGGCCGTCAGGGGGGACACGACGCAGGGCTGGCTCAACGCATTCATGTGGATCCTGGACGGGGGGCTGTTCATGTGAGTTTTTGTTGTTGTGTTTCCGCAGGCCGGGAGAAGAGGCAGGGAGAGAGGGAGCATCCTCGTATCTCTGTGTGTGTCACTACTTGTCCTTTGCTGACTTGACTCCTTTACGCAGGGCCGTCGCCATGGTCATGATCGTCATCCGCTCCAAGCTCGTCCTCGACTTCGGCCTCACCACCCACTTCATCCACCTCGTCGTCGTCACCCTGTACACCGGCCAGGTCCCGCGCAACGTCTTCTGGTGGGTCGCCATGGCCGTCTCCAGCGCAGTGGGCGTCTCACTAGGCGTGTGGGGGTGCCAGTACCGGGAGCTGAGGCCCGTCTTCTTTGGAGGTGGGGGGATCGGCGGCGGGAATAATGCGAACGGCAGCGCGGCTAATGGTGGCGAGGGCAGCAGCCAGGCGGCAGACGGCGATGAGGAGCAGGGGTTCTCGAGAGGGAGGGGACGGGGGAGGGGAAGGGACGGCGCGGGAGATTATGAGATGGTTAAGATGAATGGGGCACCATGACGTGCGCTTGTCAGCGAGTGAATGCGATTTATCCCTCCCGAGGACGAACCTTGGGACATCCTGGTGCGAGCAACTGTTGGGAAACCTGGCTGGCTGGCTGGCTGGCGATGGCGTTGTGTGGGCTTCACGATACTGCATAGACCGGCGTTTTGGATAACATGGGTTAGAATCACGACTCAGCAGGCCAGAATTGGACTTCGACGAATGCAGATGCTAGTATTCCAGTCGCAGATATTCCAGCGGCGTGTTTTGTCCGGAGTGATATGCCCACTTCATGCCTAAATGCTCACACTCCTTGTCTATCAAGATTTCCCGGAAACCAATTCGCTGAAGCCGGGACAAACAACGGGGCACAAAGTTTTGGAGGAGGAAGTCACGTAGTAGAACCAAACACAAGACGGTTCAGTCAACACAGACAACACCGCTCAGCCTGTACGAGATTGAGGGGGCATGGATTTGCATTGTGGCGCTCTCAAGCCTGGGCATACCTGCGCATTGAAAGCCACTGGGATCCAAAAATAGGACTGAGGCTCTGTATACTGAGAGCGAAATAAAGAGCCTCGAGGCCGCGATGATGCAATGCCGGTTCCAGGTGGATGGATATGTGGCTGTAGTTGTCGACTCAAAGATAATTAATGGACTGTATACCTAGGTATCCAATACTTTTACTTCATTAGATATTTAGCGAGGCGCCAGATCCCATTGTCAACAAGGCTCGAGTAACTCTTTATGTCATGTCTAAGCAGAATTTATGGCCCTGATAATCGCACCAAGAGACCTGGATCACGTAGTCCTTCCCGTGTATACCGCATAAAATGGAGTGACATGTCTTGCTTGGCTCCCATAGTAGGCCTCTTGGTCTGACGATCCGGCATGCCTCTCGTAACCAAAACTCTGTGGCCCTGTTGCTTCAACGATGGAATCCTCCAGCAGCTCCAACTCGTCGTTGCTGATGTTTGTGGCGGCAGATCTTGGCTGACCTGAGACTACGGTGGCAGTCGCGTGAGTGGAGAAAACATCTGTGAACCCATGCCACCGATCGCGTGGCCCTGTTTTCCTATTCGAATTGAAGCGTCGCCCGATTGTTAGATCCCCAGAAGGGCTAGAGGAGCCTTGTGCAGTGTCCTTCTTTCCCTTGACCCGACGGATCAGGGAAACAACTGCAGGTACTGATGCGCTTACCTTTTTACTAATATTAGCAGCCATTTGTAGGGAAAAATGATTGAGGGGGAAGGGAAGGCAGAAGAGAATAGAAATGGCGAACACATACTATCGAGACGTTGATTTCTGCTACAGACAGAATAGCCATTTCAACATACCCGTCTAGATAGGCATGATGTTAATTACTAACAAACCTGAACAATTTTGGGGAGGCTGAGGGTTTACATGTGAAATTCGCGTCCTTGGCCTGGAAGAAGACTGTGAAGCGGGCAATGCTGATGCCTGTGACAACGAAGCCGGCCAGAAAGATGAAAGCAATTACTAGCTTCTTCCTGATAGTCATCTGGAGTTTCCAACTGTAATAGACTGGTTATTACAACATTCAGCTGTTTCGGCGACAGTGGACCGAGGCCATTGAGACTTGCATCTGTGTTGTCGGCAAGAGAGTGATGGTGCCGTCAAGGACGATGTTGATGACATTTAATGCGTATATCTCGCTGTTCATATCGATGCAAGTGCCACTGTACTCTGTTTGCCACCTATGAAAATAGTAGGTGAAAGGCTTGCAAGAGGCTAGTGTTGCTATGATGAATGCGGTCCCATAGCAGGTCGATATGGCCAGGAGGGTATGTGCCCATACCCAGGAGTTGAATATGCGAAGATATTGTAGCAGGATGGAGATCTTCAACAGAGAAACCTCAAGAATGTACATGAGCTCAGTGGCCAGATGATACTGGCCGCGGGTCTAGTGAGTATCACGGACGGAACCACAGACGATAGGGCGACGTGCCTACCTCGAGAATTTTGATGATCTGATACTCCTCCAGCATCCAAATGTCTTTGCCAAAACCATAATCGACTAATATGTGGAAAGTGGTGATGGATGGTATCTGGATAGCAAGCAGGATGATGATCGTCCAGTCATCCCAGCCCAGGCGGCCGCCGAGGTAGGGAGCTCGTGAGAGTAGACGGAGGATGACGGAGGTGAAGGCAAATGAGAACAAAATCCATATAGCGACGATCAAGCGTCGTGATTCATCTCGAACGGGTGCGTCACATACTACCGCGGCGTATCTGTGGGCGTGGAGTCGATCAATCGTCTTTGGACAATTCTCCAGTAGGCAAGGTGTCATAGCAGCAGATATAGAGGCGGTGTGAAGGCAAATGCAGGTGGTGTTGGTTGATGCACATGGTGAACTGGAAAGACCATCTGCAAGACATGGTGACTGCCATCAGGCGCTGATCAGCAAGTGGTTTGGACATTAGCTGGTGGGTAGGAGACACACTGCACAGGGAGGCAGCTGATCAGAGCCGGCATCTAATGTTCTCGACTGGATGCTCTGGTTAGGAGAACGCGAAAAAGCGCAGGCCGTGCTCCAAGTAGCTGCCACAAGACCAAAGGATCTTAATCTCATGTCTTCGATGTCAAGAGATAGTCGGTCGGGGCTCGGGTCAGAAGTTTGCAATAGGATGTGAATTAGGGACGAGGTAAGAACTTCCGATTTCTACGGCACCGACCTTCTGTGTCAGCATTATGCAGAGGCGGAAACACGGATGAACATTTATAAGTAAAGGTACGTGTTAGTGTTGCATATCTAGTTACTGGGTGCTACAGCGTAATCCCTAGCAGGGGCATTCCAGATAATCGGGCCGTCGGACAGCAAGTAGGGCTCTCCAGAGCTCCGAAGGCTTGTATGTGATGTCTAAGGATGTCCGGTGGTACTAAATTTAGGCTCTTGATAGTTTTTCAGCCGAAAAGGCGCATGTGAAGTGAGGCTACATCGAATGAGCTGAACTTGATGTATTATGGTGCCCGAGCACTTCCAACGTCTTTCGAAGTTCACCACGCCAGTATGATATTGGCGTACTTCTCCCGTGATCATACCCCAAGTCGGTATTTCTTGCCAGGCCTGAAAAGTTGTCTTTGTTGAGACCATGTCTCCAGGGCGAGGAAGGCGGTGATTACTTGCCAAGAAATGCGGCGGAGGCGGTCGCTGTAAGCCATGACCCCACGAGTTCAGCAGCCTCTCACGTTTGTATATGTTGCTCTTTCGATGGAGGATCCTGCTAGATCTGAGAGGCTGGGCCATCCGCCTGTCGGAAGAGGGAAAATTTGGCTACACAGGCATAACACGGCGTGAAATTTGCATGGTCCTTCTGAAGAGCCTCAATCAATGTTCACGCGTGTATCAGTAAGAGCAAAATCAATACGAACCTGAATGTGAACGGTGCTTACTAATCGCAAAATAGGAAATTTTCAGCATTATTGTTCAGTACTTCAGATTCAGGTGGGCATTGCAGCGTCCACGGGTATACTGCGTGTGCCCGTCTAATCTGAGCAGAGGATGTTGTGAAACGCACTCTTTGTTTTCACAACCCTTCCCCATGGGCTTTGCCGACTGTTTCTTGGGAGGCGTTTTCAACAAGTACATTTGAAATGAATATACCTTATTCACTTTGTCTTCTTCCCATCCGTACAATCTGCTGCTCACATGGCTGCGATCACACTAACTCCCTTCATGACCGATATCGAGGGGAGTTTTGGGTTCTGCGATCATTGTCGGAACAACAGGTACTGCATGGCGGCTGAAAATAGAGAACGTGTCAATCAATTTGATGAGAATAAAATACATTCTGTGCCCTCAGAACACGTAATGAGTTACAGATAGATGTGTGATGTTGTTTTTCGTCTCCCCTGGCGCGGCATGCCGAGAAAATGCTCATATGGACGCCTCGGATAACGACTCCCGGCCCAAAAGTTGAACTATGCTATCCATGCAGTCCTGAACCACGCCTTGTTCAAAAATCGTCTGACGGGATTCTCAACCCATTATTTGTACATTATATATTTTGGGCACCTACTTGAGTTGGTAGCCCGGCAGTATGGGCAGCCATGTAGAGCGGCTTGCTCCATATTTCCGCGGCCAAGCTGGCTAATCCCGGCTTAGCAAGATGGCGCGATCTCACACCATCCGGTCGGCCGAAGGATGAAGGTTCACCTATCTTAGCTATTCTGACATGCAGGTATTTGGCAGATTTCCGGGCTGCTGGGTGATTAGATACCCGTCTGAGACATTTAAGATCGGAGTTGTACATAAGTATGTAGCGGATGGTTTGTATGCATGGCCCCGGCCACAGCAGACTGACCTCGTACAACAGCTAACCACGCCTGTCAATCTCACTTGCAGGTACCTAGGTAGCCTACCTCATCTCGACTTATTTTATTTCCAGCGTGATTCTCTTTGGGACGATTTCCTGTGCTGCGCTTCAGCTCTTACAGACTGACGCACACCCACGCGGCCAAGATGCCCGTTAAGCGCGTCGCAGTCATAGGCGCAGGACCCTCGGGCGCCATCGCAGTAGACGCCCTGGCACGGGAGAAGACGTTCGATGTGATCAAGGTGTTCGAGCGCCGCGAAGGCCCGGGCGGCTGCTGGTAAGCCCAAGCACTCATTTACTGCTCGACCCCTCACCACCACGTTGTTCTCCCCACTCACGCCTCACGCAGGATTGGCGACACGAAACCTCCGCCGCCCCTGACCAACCTCGCGGCTCTGGCCCGGCGCGAGGGTGACCCGCCCGTGCCAATCCCGGAGGCCCTCCCGGCTAAGACACCCAGGCCGGCCCAGCCGCGGTTTGCTGAGTCGTCCATCTACCCGTACCTCGAGACCAACGTCGACGACGTGGCTATGAGCTACACTGGTGGCGGCGCAGAGGACATTCCCGCCGAGCGCAGCGGGTGGTCCGTCAGCAGGCACGGCGCCGACACGCCGTTCCGCCACTGGCAGGTCCTGCGGCGCTACGTCGAGGGTCTGTGGGCGCGCAACGGCTACGCGGGGCTCGTCTCGTACGACACCGCCGTCGAGAGGGCTGTCAAGGTCGGTGGGGAGTGGGAGGTCACGCTGCGGCGGGAGGGTGAGGATGGTCAGGACGAGTGGTGGGTCGAGAAGTTCGATGCTGTCGTCGTGGCGTCGGGGCACTTCAACGTGCCATGGATACCTGCTATTGAAGGGCTGGAGGAGTTCGAGTCGTCGCGTCCGGGGAGCGTGCTCCACAGCAAGATGTACAGGGGGCGCGACGACTTCAGAGGCAAGGTGAGTAGTCTCAAGGCAGACTGTGGGCAGCTGCTGCCTCCCAAGGCGTAACATTCCTCAAACTGACGATCCCGACAGCGAGTAGTGGTGGTAGGCGCCTCCGTATCAGGCGCAGACATCGCGTACGACCTCGCGTCGAGCAAAGCCACCAAGGACGTGCACGCCGTCGTGATCGGCCACAACTTCAACACGTACTTCGGCGACGAGGCATTCAATCACCCGCGGATAAAGAAGCAGCCCTCGATATCGCGCGTCGACGCCCACACCCGGGCGGTCCACCTCGTCGACGGCACCGCCATCCCGGACGTCGACCATCTCATCTTCGGCACCGGCTACAGCTGGAGCCTTCCCTTCCTGCCGCAGGTTCCCACGCGCAACAACCGCGTCCCGGGGCTGTACCAGCATGTCGTCTGGCAGCAGGACCCGACGCTGCTGTTCGTTGGTGCTGTTGGTGCGGGCCTGACGTTTAAGATCTTCGAGTGGCAGGCCGTCTACGCCGCACGCCTGCTCGCGGGGAGGGGGACGTTGCCCAGTGTCGAGGAAATGCGCGCGTGGGAGGCCAAGAGGGTAGAAGAGAAGGGTGATGGGCCCAAGTTCCTCATGGTCTATCCTGACTTTGAAGAGTACTTCGAAAAGGTGAGGGAGCTCGCTGGGGAGCCGGTTGATGGGGTGGGGAGGAAACTGCCCAAGTATGACAGGAGATGGTTCCAGCTGTTCATGGACGGCCATGAGCTGAGGAAAGCTATGTGGAAGAGGCTCAATGAACAGGCAAGGACTGAGCTCGAGGCGGGCGGTGATGGTGCTACAGTGGAGAGTCGTTTGTGAGCTTTGGCATCCTAGTCACTTGTACTGTTTGCCAACTATCCTTTGCTATACTTAGAGCAGATTGGGAGAGCCTTTGGGCATAGACAGAGGCTTCTAGATTAGAGGTGACAGAGATTTAATTTCTCAGCCAGCGAGCCATAGCAAGCACTATCAAGCAGGTAGCAGATGTCCACGCCGCACCTCAAAACAGTGCCATGTACGCCTGACAGGAGGTGACCAAGCGCATAGGGTGTCAATATGTGAATCATTCAAAAGCACTTCATGACACAGAAGTGACTTTAAATGCCATTCAGCCTTTCCAAATTCCTACCTAGGTACAAAACTGTGGGCTAGCCAGCCACGAAGCCGCAATCGCTTGGTCACTCATGCTTTTGATATGCAAACCAGCGAGTTAACGGGATATCAACATGGCTGCTTTCCCAAGCCTGAAAGCCAATCTCTGACCACGATACAGATAGTCACGGATGGTTGTCCAAGAGAAGAATGAAAATATGAAGCTCCGAGGGATATAAAGACTCGTACTTCCAGTCTTCGGAACAAAATACTTATGTGCATTACAGTCTCCAAGGCCCAGCCTCAATTGACCGGAAATTTCAAAGACCACAGAACATGAACCCTTCACCATCTGCGCCGCCCTTGAGGGAAGCATGGTACACAGACGTGGAGCCATGGAGGCGGCCAGTCCAGCTGCCTCTCCCAACTCTGGAGTATGAATCTGATCTGCGAGTCTGGCAGTGGAGAGTCAAGCTGGTTCTCAAGCACAATTCTCTGTTGCGGTTTGTCCTCATGTCAGCCCCACGGCCGCCCTATGAGAATCCCGAGGAAGCTGCTGCAGCCACATACTGTGCCGCCCTTCTGTCATCATGTATTTCCGAGACCGTCCTCGCCGATCTTTTGACTCTCTCGCCTGAGGAGCTCTGAGAGGACCCCCGTGTCATTTTTGATCGTGCTGGGCGAATCATTAAGGCAGTACAAATGATTCGGAGGGATGGCAGCATCATGCTGCGGGACTTTCTGTGCGAGGCTAAGCGCCCTGCCAATACGAAGACGTTGTTCGACGCCTTGAATGCCCTTCCCAGAAAAGACCACACCATAGACGGCTGGCGAAATATCATCTTGGTTGCGGTCTTGCTCGTCAAGAGATATAAGCTGGCCAATCTGACTGATGCTGTGGAGGACATTACCAGAAAGGCACACGACGAGGGCAAATACTCGGACGAGGACGATTTTAGGAAGCTAATGGCCGAAATGATGGTGGATAAGCTGCAGATCATGAAGCTGGTTGTACGTTGAGTTGTGGCGCAAAGGTTCCATGGGTGTAGAAGATGGACACTGATGTGAGGACTTATTACTTTGTATCTGACCTTGGAATTTCACCGATTGGGAAGTCTTCCTCGCCGCCTGAACCCCTGAAAAGGAAATTCCGCCCGTTATTTCGGCACCAAAAGCGATATTGGGGCTCCAGCTCCAAGATCGGGAAGCGGCCGTCGAGACAAGTTGGTCGTATCCACCACCTAGCTGTTCCAAAGGTTGTCAGTGTACCCGACTACATCGCCCAGGCGGGTTTTTGAGAGTAAATGAGCAGTCGGGGGTCAATTTGCAGCGCAATAATTGCAACACTATAGTAGACCTCCCTGTTAGCTTACGCTGTTGATCCCAGAGTTCATGCATGGCTCAGTACCACGTTGGTCGCTGTCGGACAGAAGACTGAGTGGAAGACTAGAGGTGTCATTACACAGTCCAAGAATCAAATAGTCCAGACCATCATATTATTGGATGCCTACGGTAAAAACCAACAAAGCTAGGCATGGCAGTATTTAAGGTGGGTTCGGTTCAACCTTGGGATCTGTCTTCTCTAACATGTAGTCCAGGTGGACGAAGCTGAAGCACAGGTCCTGTGCCCGGCCGGGTAACGTCACTCTTCTGATCCGCCAAGGTCCACGATTCGTTCAGCGTCCAGATTCATAACCATTCTCAATCTCTCGGACAATTCTCTCTTGAACAGGCAGATAGAGCTGTCTCTGGCCGTCCCCGTTGAACCTCCGAAGAAGCCACTTCCTGTGAGACTTGCCATCTTCCCATTCATTGGGGGCCCAACCCCGATGTCTTCCCAAAGATAGATGTTCCAGAATAACGAGATGGTGTTCTCGGGCAGCGACGGGTGGGGAGGGCCTTGGTTGACGGTGGTATTATTGTAGTCGATCAGTACCACGCGCGGCAGAAGTAGTCCGCCGGATGTCTCCAGTACCTCGGAGGTAAGTTTATTCCCGTAGCAACTTCACAGACTGGGAGTCTTAGTCGCTGTTCGGTCAACTACTAAACTCTAGGTTCTTGTTCTGGAGGTCCAGCAGCTCCGGCCAGTCTATGGCATTTCTGCAATGGTGCCGCTGGACTTGGTAGTCCCACCAGTTTCGGTAGTCAACTGTCCGTTCCCATCGGTCCCGGTATATGTTGAACTCCGGGATGGCAATCTCCTCATCCACCCGTCGCCGGTTCGTGATGTCTCCCAGGATTGGTAACGGACATGTGGACCCATCAATCTGTCCTTTCTCAAGGAACTGCAACAGGTTCGCTGTCTGCTCCTCTGTGAGCGCATATATCCGCTTCGTAACAACATTGCGATGAGAATGGAACCATATGCCGTCGTATCTAGACTGGAAAAACAAATCATGTGAGCAAATCGGTTCTCATTTGGACGAACATCCGTATATGACATGACTCAACCTCCTTCTGCTTGGGATGAGGGTGCTGGGGTTGGAAGTGGGACATACGCCTGTGTCGTTGCTACCTCTGCCAAAAAGCACAACTCCGCCGAATATTCGGTCTTCAGCCCAGTAACCCGTCAGGTCAGCAATTCCACCAGGGTACTGTGTTGGTTTTGAATAATGAAGCAGGCAGAAAGGCGTTGGCCATCTCGACCAATTTTGCTTCCGGTAGGCTTCGTCGCTAGGCCATACGGTGTTCTTATGAAAACCCCCATCGACCAGTTTGAAGAGCTCCACGGCTACATTGTGTATAGTCACCGCAACTAGCTCCACAAAAGGCATCTTGGAGGCCTTAGAGCCGACAGAGGTATCTTGATACCGCTGGAGGGCCTAGAACCTAGTCAGCCGCTGCTCATCGTGTCTGTAATCTTCTTGATTCCTAATCCTTCATTACTTACGGCTGATGCAACCTCTAGGTCCCCAGGATTGAGCCTTGTTTGGAACTCTCTCGCCTTCTCAAGTGCCCCAGGGCACATCTCAGGGTGATTGTCGATTTGGTCCCCCCTTAAAACCCGATGATCCTGAGCTCCCAAGGCTACGCTTCTCAAAGGGAGCCCATCCACGATCTGTGCAAAGGTCTCTTCCGCAATTGGTGTGGAAAGAATGCTCCTAACCGCATGTTCGAGTGCTCGTTGGTGTGCATCGTCGAGGATTTGATCCACCCGGCTTTTGTGTATGAACTCTGGAGGGGGAACGGTCACATACAAGGGATCCGGCGCCTCTGAGTGATGCCGATTCTCCCACCTCAAAGGCATCTGCTTTACCATCGTGTCGTTCAGAGATTTACGCCGCAGAAATGGATGCCGTGAGTAGGTTGGAGGCAAAATGATCGCCACCCCGTTTGAGACCAGGCTTCCAGCCAACAAGGCAACCATTTAGCCACGTGGTGACATCGGAGCAATTACTACCAACAGCCATTCGATGCTTCAGGACCACAATGACAGGGCCCACACTTTCCTTCGTCAGTTTTAAACGGGATGGGTTGGGCGATTTAGCAGCAGTTTGAAGGGCAGCCACTTGAGTCCATTAACTAGAGGGCCTTATTGTCTTTGACTCTCATCGCTTTCCTATAATCAAGGAAGACAATGTTTCGTGTGTTGAATTTCACCCTTGGTCGATTGAGATGCTTCGCATTATGAGTTATAATACATCAGGCCTAAGGTATGCAAAGGTTCACAGGTCCAAAACATAAAAGATGTGTCCAAGGCAATGGAAAATAAAATTCAAGTGACATACATAACAAGATAATGTTTTCCTATACTCCCGAGCGTCATCTTGCTCACCATCCAGATAAGCAAAATATCTGTGCAGACAAGTGCTGGTAACACGGTACCCTGGCTTGGTTTGGAGTTCGACATGGATATAATCTGACTTGGGAATAGGAAAACCGCCGTATATTTACGAGGTCCCTTCGATTACTCACTTTATTCTATTCTGAATATCCTCGATAGGTAAATGTCGTCGTGTCCGCACCTTTAACGTGGTCATCAAAAGTTGGTTGTAGCGAAGAAACTCTCACGTGCGAGAAGGCTGCGTTTCGTTGAATACTATCGAGGCACGACTCAGGTTGCCAGTCACAAGTTGAATCGAACAATACCATAGTCATCAAGCCAGTTCATTTAACTTTATTTGATTGATGGTATGCAAGTCATCGCTGCGCCCGGTAGGCCGACCCCCTTTTGGCCACCAGGGGTCTTATCGCGGCAACCCCACTTCTCCGGGCTCATTCACCAGTGCAACGTTAATGAGAGGGGAAGGCGCAACCTTGCCACTGCGGGCAGACGACTTGGTACTTTTCAAGACTTTTGCGCCAGTCTTCCATACCACAGATGGGGTGAACCGGACATCCTGCGCGTGCCCAGGTGTTGTGTTGCTGACCCTGGTCTCACAAGCAAGACGTGCAGCCTCACCGACGCGTGAGACCCAAACATCCACTATTCTCCTCACTCACCAACCAGGATGGCTCCTCAAGGACGTCTGTGGCTCGCAGCCACCATCTTCACTGGTCTGATATCGAGCGTAGTAGCACAGGACACTTGGTGTGGGAAGGTCTACAATGGGTAGGTCTCCTGTTGTACCCTATCAGATTGGACGCTGAGACTCACTCTGTGTCCGCCTACGTAGTTCAGCCCAGATCATCCCTGGTGGGTTCATGACACAACCAGAGCCAGCATCTAGCCCTCTGCTTGACGTTCAGATCGCGACTCGCCACAGCATTTACGTTAGCAGCGAGACCACAGCCGAACTCATTGTCGATGCCAGCCTGTCGTACTACCACGGTACCGCTTATTCTCCTCCTGCATCGGGTGCAGACGGTGCGTCTGACAGCCTTCGTTTCACTGCCACGGTCGAAGGAAATGTACTCGTCACCGGAGAGGTGCCCGTCAACTCAACGGACAACCTTTACCAGTTCGACCTGTCTGCGCTCACCCCAAGCACGTCAGCATCATACTCAGTCATACTCACCGGCACTACATCGAGCGGGGCCAACGTCACAGCGCAAACCGAGCTTTTCTACCTCCCGGACAAGACGACTGGGAGCGTTGTAAAGGTCGACAGGCTCTATGGCTCACTTCTGTACCGGAACGACGCCACAGGCGGAGTGTTCAAGCCAGTCTTCCCCTATGGATACTATGGCTCATACAGCGGCTACTTCAATGACTCCACAAACATCGCAGCCTTCGACGCGGCAGGGTTTAACGCCGTCAACCCGGTGGCGGACTTTGCCGACACCAACATGACGGACAGCATCGACGAGATGGACCGGGTCAATCTGCTTTTCCAGTACGACATGCGCAACTCGTTCCAGAACTTAACGTCGGTCGCGGAGCAGATCCCGCTGGTCAAAGACCACCCCTCGCTGCTGACTTACTACACGGCCGACGAGCCGGACGGGTGGGGGTACACGTTCGAGTCGTCGGTCGACGCCTACAACCTGCTGGCGTCACTGGATAAATACCACCCAACGGCGCTCGTCCTCAACTGCCAGAACCACTTCTTCGAGGAGTACACGGTGGGGGCCGACATCATTATGGAAGACGCCTACCCGGTCGGCATAAACGCGACCTTCGCGGACAAGTGGGGCACGCCCTGCAACCTGACCTACGGCGACTGCGGGTGCGACAACTGCGTCGGCAGCCTTCTGGACGTCCCCGCGCGCGTCGACGACTTCCACAAGTACGCCGAGTGGATCGGCGGCTCCGTGGCGACGCGCAAGCCCGTCTGGGCGGTGCCACAGGCCTTCTCGGGCGAGGGCTACTGGGCGCGCGACCCGACGCCAGAGGAGACGTTCGTGATGGACCTGCTGGCCTTCAACCACGGCGCCATGGCCCGCCTGGCGTGGATCTACCCGCCCTCGGACATACTGTCCAACGCGACGGCGATGCTGGCCAAGGTGGTCACGGTCGAGCCGGTGGTGGATTTCCTGACGGGCGCGAACCCCGTGCTGGTGCAGGATGGGCGGTCGGGCGCGGGGGCTTTGGATGTGGCTTACTGGGTGACGGACGATGGCAGCAAGGGGGTTCTGGTCGGCGTCGTGAACCCTGACAACTCGTCTTCTGCAGCTCCCGTGCAGATTGGCCTGCCGGAGGGGCTCAACGTGTCCAAAGTTGCATCGCAGCCGTGGGGGAGCGTGGGCTGGAGCCTTCAGGGGTCGACTTTGGTGGCCGACGGAGGTCTGAAGGCACTTGATACCAGTTATGTGATACTTCAGTAGGGACCACAAGCAATATTTGCAGATCAGCAATACAGTAATATGCATTAGGTTCAAATCTCGTGGCCAGCGAGCGAGACACCCCACGGACAAAGCGGAAAAGGCATGAGTTCGATAGGGACTTTGAGTGAATGTGTGCAGCACGTTGCAGTAACAGAAGGCGGCTGCTGGTTGAGGCATTTACAAGGTCCTGTATTTACGTGCTGGGACACGGGCCTGGAGAGGTGGATCTGGCCCGTAACTAGCGAGAGACCTCCCAGCTTTGGCCAATGAACTTACATGAGGGAAACCTTAAGTACACCACAAGGGTCCCGACATAAGCCGAACAGGTTTCACTGAGCAGTGTCAGCACCACCTGCACCCCCCACATTCCACGGCAAATGATCTCACTGCGGGACGGTCATTATCGACTCTTTCTTGTTCGAGATCCTCTACATGTGCACGAGTTCTACGGCGCATGTTCTTGGATTAGAGCCTCATCGGTGTTCCAATATGTCGCTGGGTCCGATCATGCCCCTGACCAGCAGGAATCATAGAGGGCATCTTGTGCCATTCGCGGATCACGCGTGACGCCCATCCCAGCTCCGGCCCATCACATGGCGAGTTGTTCCATCTCAGGATATCTCGTACTGTCCAACTGGCAAATCTCATGTGCTCACGCCCGGAGTCAAAACACTGGCAAGCCATGAGTGAGCCAAACCGTCATTACTCCCCATCATCCTTGATGATATTCCCACGAGACTCACTGTAGTAGTATCTATCCTACGACACCCCGTGTGTCAGGTCTAGCGGCCACGAGTGCAGCGTGCCGGGGTCGAGCGGTCCGCCATGTTACCTGCTAGACGACGGCCAAGGGCGCGCACGTCCATCGGAACCCCGCTCCAATTGTAGGAGAGTACCGTACAGCTCTCACTTCCTGACACGGATATAAACACACCTTCACATTGGTTGCTGTCCTCCGCGCGTGATTTTGAAGCTTACTCTCAGTCCCTATCCAAACACAACCGAACCTCATCATGGCCTCACAACTCCCCAACCCGGTGGTGGCGCCGCCACACGTCCACGAGCTGCTGGACCGGCTGCACGCCCGTTCGGCCGAGCAGGAGGCCACGATCGACAGCGCCGTCTACAAGACGGCGGGGACGAGCTCCTTTGACGACCTCATGCGCGACAAGTTCGTCGCCCTGGACCAGGACAAGAGCCAGTTCGTGTACCAGGTGGCTCGCATGACGGGCGCCACCAGCGTCGTCGAGGCCGGCACCAGCTTCGGCGTGAGCACCATCTACCTCGCGCTCGCCGTCGGGCAGAACGTCGCGGGCGGCAAGGCCGGCCCCGGCAAGGTCATCGCCACGGAGAAGGAGCCCGAGAAGGTCAAGCTCGCCAAGGCGCACTGGATGGAGGTGGGCGCCGAGGTCGAGCCTTATATTGAGCTGAGGGAGGGCGACCTGCTCCAGACGCTGAGCAAGGACCTGCCAGAGGTCGACCTGCTCCTGCTTGACAGTAAGTACACTCACTCACGTTCCGTTGGCAGAGTGTCGCTCACCGTCGCACAGTATGGGCGCCTCTCGCCCTCCCGACTTTGAAGATCGTACAGCCGAAGTTGAAATCAGGGGCTGTTGTCATCGTCGACAACACGATATCCGGGGAGGAGAGGTATAAGGACCTATTGCAGCACCTCAGGGATCCAGAAAGCGGCTTCAGCAATTTGACCGTGCCATACCACAACGGGCTGGATGTCTCGGTCTACCACCCACGGAAGTGAACTAGAAGACATGATTGGCGTGGATATTGGTCGGGCGAGGATGGGTTGAGACGGTCGTTGGCGGTGGTTTGCTTTCTGACGCGTTCCTGTGGCTATTGGAGGTCAGCATGAGGTTCTTGAGCCGTTGTTCGTCTTGGGTAGTGGAGCATTTAGCGGCACTGTGGTCTTGCATGGCTAAGGTACGCAAATTAGATGATTTTGCACGTGCAAATGTTGCACGATGCCAATAGGAAGGAGAAAAAGAGGCAATAGTGATCAAGAGATAAAGGCGGTATGGCGTATCTGATAGTATATGTGTAATCCGAATGCGTTGCTTCCGTATCGAGCTGCTGCGAATTCACCGTGGGTTCACCTTAGCACCTATGCCTGCCTTTTAGAGAGAGAGATCCTTTATATACCACTCTGCTGAAGCTCTATCTGCCTGCTGAAGCTACCTTCCCAGCCCATTCCCTACCTACTTCTCCGTTTATCTCCTCCTTTATGTTTCTCTCATTCTGTTACCGTGTCCAACCAGCAAGTAGGCGCAAAGTCCCAAGTGCACCCGACATCCATGAGGATATCGAAGGCATTGCGCACGGTCACCGGGTCGTTCTCGGATGACTGGAGGGGCTGCTGAGAACTGCTGCGGTGGCGGTCGATGCCTCTGCGTTTAAAATCAGCACGGTCAGGGGCAGAAGCGCACAATGACCTCTGAGGAAAAGATTGAGCGCCGTCGCCAGATAAATGCCAGGTACAACATCAGGCAAGCGGCACTCGTTGCAACGGAAACCCCTTAGGATAGAGCTGAGCGCCGCCAGAGGCAGAATGACAACACGCGCAGATGGCGTGCTAGGATGTTGGCTGCAGAGACCCATGAGCAACAGCTTGAACGACTGGCCAAGAGGAGACTCATTTACGCCAAGACACGTGCTGCGCGGACTCCCCAGGAAGAAGCTGAGGGAATTTGCCAACAACGTGCACATGTGAGAGGGCTGCTGCGAAACGTGCTGCAGAGACCCCCCAGCAAAAGGCTGACAGACCCCGCAAACAATCGTCGGTGCTGATGTCGCGTTGACGATGGACTGAAATCCGTGTTTCCACGAGGATTTCCTCATGTGTCCGTAGGGGAGTGGTGCTATGGGTCCGAGCCGGCGGTTTCGCGGTATTCGCAACGGGCACGGGGATTGATTCACAGGGTGGAAATCACCCAGAATGTGCACCTGGAGTGTACTGTGCCCCATACCAAAGGAATACTAGATGGGAACATCATCTCCCGCTGTCACCCAATGTAGTGCCCCAGGGTCCGACACGCGATAGAATCCCAGAAGGTCTTGACATACGCTTTGTTGACTACCTAAATCTATGTACCCTCGTGTGAGATGATCTCCTATGGGATATCTCCCTGTGGGATATCCTCCTGTGGGATAACTCCCTATAGGATAACCTCCCTCCCCTAGGTGATCATCTATGATAGACAGGTGCATACTTATATGCTGAGAAGGTGTAATAAAGGGATGAGACCATTAACTATATTTCCTGTGCTTGTAATATCATATTTCACTTAGAAATTCATGAATCATCTGAAATTCCTTCAGACCCAGGTATCGTCCACAAGGTGAGAGTTGGAAATTGGATTAATATGGTTCCTGGCACCAGCAGACAACTGAATAATTGCCATATCATAACCCATCTTCGTCTGGCAAGAGCTGGCTGATTCTTTCTCACAAGACTTCCCGTGTCCAATGCAAATACTTTCCCAATTCGAGTCACTTCCCTGCGTCACTCAACCGCAATGTCCCGCACGAAACCCAGGCTGCAGCCAGCCTCACTGGAATGTCGCATTCATCATCTCAGACCTCATATCCTGCCACTCTTTCTCGCCTACATCAACCTTCACATTTTTTGCTTTGTCAATGTATTTCTGAACAGAGTGAGGAAGGCAGAACGGGAATTTTCTCTTGGCCAGCAATGCTGCCATCAAGATGAACGTGCGCCAGCTCTCCTTTGTGTAAGTCTTGTTGCGAACGCCTTCCAATCTGGCGAAGAGCTGTTTGACTATCCGAATTTGGTCATCTCGTCCCGTAAAAAGACCCCAAAATTCATGATTGGCGGTTTCCTTCCAAAGACCCTGTACATCATTGACATGATTCCTGGCAGCGATGAAGAGAAGACAAGGTTCCTCAGGGAGCTTGCCATTTGGCGAGAGGGTCAGGAGATCGGCTAGGATCTGCTCCGAGATGCATGATCCCAGAAGCGCAAGACAGTGTGTGGCTGCAGCTAGCTCCTCCTGTTGCTCTTGGTTCCTGGGGTCTGAAGTGACCGATGGCCCCGGCTCATTGATGAACGGCAGAAGTGAGTTATGCCTGAGCAAAGCCCTGAGCTTCCACTCCCAGACTTTGAATTGAGAATCATACTCCAGCTTCGGAAGAGGCAGCTCGATGGGGCGCTTTGAGGGAACCCAGTCTGTGAACCATACACTTGTTTTGGGCGCAAGGCCCCAGTGAAAACTCATAGTGAATAATCTCTGAAGTCTTCAATTGGTCAAGAATATCCTTTAAAAGGTGCATCATACACAGGGCCAGCCTTTCCGATCCACGAACCTGGGATTTATAAGTTTACAAAATTGGTGGTACACTACTCAAGGACAATTACTCCATGACTGGCTATGATATAGCACTTAATTTGTCATGGACTGTTTGGTCATTACCTTTGCTTGCTGCAATATTATGATCTCTGAAGCAGATATTTCTTATCAGTGATGTCTGGCTGAGTTGCACATTAACAAGACAAGCAACAAAGTAATTGTGGTCCTGGAGCTAGCTTGCCAATTTTACATGGAATGCAGAAATTTCGGATGACACCTAGAATCACTTTCTCTGTGTGGCAGCCCCCAGGGGGTGCCAGGGTTTAACCCTGGAGGGTCTGTGCGTCTGATGCTATATCAGACGCCCTCAGAGCCCATCAGTCACTTAGATGGGCCATCTTCAATACAACATCTTTCAGACCCCCCAACTTGCTACCACACTCTGTCATCTCTCAACTTCATGCGGTGCAAAGAATGATTGGCATTTATCAGTCAATGACATTGTTGCAGAATCTAAATAGTTGACCGGACAGCAACGAGTACTCAGTCTGGAGCGACGAAGTTAGACACAAGGCATTTCGCGGGTCACAGGGCATGCGGGAACGGTTCAAGCATGGTTATGGCATTATCTCGAACTGCAGAAGAAATTGACAGAATTAGAAGACCCGTGTTGAGACCCCACAAAATTTGGGTCAATTGTTCCTGGTTTATGTGTAAATGCACTGTGTCAGACCACATGTGTACGGAATGTCATCAATAGTTGCTGTCAAACATATCCCACAGATTTGGGAACAACTCTTCCACATCAGGCAAGCCTGACACATCAAAATCCTGCCAGTCAATCAGAGGCACAGATGCCTCCGGGGCCCCTTGGCCGACATGAACTACCGGAGTTGCCTTTCGCAACTCCTCCACAACGTCGGTATATTGTGCGATGCAGGCGTCACCCAGGTCCCACCCAAACTTCTGCTGGTGGCCTTTCAAAGCAACCAGAAGGTCATTTGCGAGGCTCAGAGAGGTACTCTCCACAAGCCCGCTGGCCGTTTTCTCCGCCTCCAACGCGACTCGCAGCAGGAAGGCGATAGTGGAGGTGAAGATGAATGCGGAAGTAGGCAACCAGAAATCGTTGAGCTGTGGTGCCCGAAGTGCTTGAACCAGGTGCACAATATCTTCTGCGGCTTTGCGGACGTGGATGTACCGGCCTAATAAAGCATCTGTGTCTGCGCGCTGGCCCTTGTCTCTCGTGCTGTCGAGCTCCATCCTACGCTGAAGAAGGCGCACGAACAGGTACGCCAAGCGGAAGTTACTCGCCCCAGGCATGCTGAGGTCTCGACCCTGGAGGATGAGCCGGTGGCTGTCACCAGTGAGAGACTCCTCCCACTGGCTCAGGGCGGCCCCTGGGTCGAACTCAGATGTCACCCGTCTGTCCGACTTTAGGGCGTAGATGTGTACAAGGAATGCGTCGAGTACCTCGCTTAGACTGACGAGAGCCAGGAAAACCGCATTTCCGCCGCCATCTGCCCTCGGTCTTGGAACGTCATGGAATTTTCCTTGTATGTGGGGAGGTGTACCGTAAGCGAGACTGAACCATCTATCATGGACCACCAGAGCCCACCAGATCTGCACCCTGATCCTCTTCTCAGGCTCAGACATGTCCCAGTCGGTCGGGTCACGATGCAGCCCCAGGCCGTGTGCGATCGAGACAGCCGACCCAATCAAGACCCCGTTTCCGATCATGGAAGTCGACGGGCGGCCCCCGACGTCCAGCAGGACCGCGACCACCGACGACATGCCGGGACACAGCTGCAGCTCCGAGTATAGTGCGTCAGTGGCCTGGTTCCAGACGAACCTGCTGTCCGGGCAGTGCCTCCCCGCGGCGCGGCGCGGCTGCGACCAGAAGGTCAGGGCGTGGGCGTAGACGCTCGCCAGCAGGGCCGAGGAGATGTGCGAGGGCTGGCGGCGGAACTGGTCCCGGAACGAGCCCTCGTCCAGCAGCGGGAAGCAGGCGTTGGCCCTGCGGAAGTACGTGTCGATGAGCTCGTCGGCGAACGGCTCGATGATCCTCTCGATGATGAGGCACTTGCCCGACGCGACTGTCTGGTTGGGTGTCTGGCCCATGGGGCGCCTCCGGACCCTCGCGAACATGACCGAGTTGTTGGGGCCCGCTGCTCCGCTGCCGTCGCGGCCACGCGCGGTAAGTGCAAGCCGCCGACCGGCTCCGTGGTGAGGATCGGCGCGCAGGTAGTCGGCCAGGATTTGGGTGTCGCTCGTCACGACGGGGCCGACAATGTGGGAGCTCTCTTCCTCCTCGGGGCTTCCCAGGCCGGCGATCATGGTCGTTGAATGCTGTGTGGCGCCATCATCGTCCCTCACCTGCGCCAGATGCAGTGCAGGTGACGTTGTCTGAGGCAGCGGTGCAGGAAGAGAGGCTGACGAAGGCTCTGGTAGGGATCGAAGCTGTCTTTGTCTCACCGAAGATGTGCCACCGGATCGCGGTCGGGTTTGAGACCCGGCTCCGCCCGGCTCGGCCCTCTTGCTGCGGGCAGCTGCACGCAGAGGTTTCGAGGTTTTTGGGGCATTGCTTGGGAACTCGCATTTCGTCCCGTGCACGCGACACATGAGGCACCCTTTTTCCTCCCCAGCGTCGACCTTGCAGCGAGACTTGCGCCTCCTGCACGCCTGGCAGGCCGGTCGGAGGTGTGACCGATAAGGCCGTTCTCCCGCCGCATCGCCGGCAGTGCCACCGGGTTGGACGGCGGCTGCACCTGCGGTCCTGGGGCTTTCTCGCGTGGAGAGGCTCGAGCGTGCTTGAGGTGAAGTCGGGATCGTTTCCTCGCCGGCCATGAGCAGAGATCGACCTGCGCCCCTGGGTGAGTTCGGGTATCGGTGCACCCCAGGTGTTGAGGTGAGCAGGTGAGGTTGAGACCTCGGCAGGGTCCGGTGCACGATGAAGCCACTATCCCCACTGCCGAAGTTTGGGGCAAGTGGAGCCTTCATACTAGTATAAATTTAGACTACCCAGTGGGTTAGCTGTTTCCGAGCCACATATCCGTCAGTATTATTAGGACAGAGCAATCCGATAGAGTAACAGTGAGTCGGAGAGACTGAGCGTGACACAGGATTACAAGATTGAATGACACGGAACTGGTCCTACGCACACGGGATCAACGGGCGGCAACCATATGAGAAATCAATCCATCCCTCTGTTTGGGATGCCTATTCCAAATGAAGTATTGTACAGGAATGTTGGACGCAGCCAGTTATTTTATGTACAAATGATTCGGGCAAGATATAATACTGAGAAAGGGGTTCTTGAGAGGCCAGCCTGCGCAAGTCTGCTGAACCTCGCTCAAGCCATGCGCATGCCTCATACTCAACAGACATCCAACGTCGCATCGCCCGTGATGCTGAAGGTAGGGTTCTCAGAGCAGGGCGACTCCCTGACGGTGTTGTCGTTGACCTCCAGGGTAAGGCTGATGTCGCTCGTGATGGCGAACTCGTCCCGGGCCGAGAGGCGCACCTCACCGCCTCCCTGGACGGTGCCGCCCTTGATGGCCACGTTGTAGCAGTTCTCAATAAGAATAGCATTATTCTCATTCCCCGACAAATCAACGGTGCCAATCTCGGCGCCGCCAGACTCGGACACGCAGAAGATGCCACGGCCGCCGCCCGTCGAGACGACCTTGTCGATGACCACGTTGGTCTCGTAGTTGCCGTCGCTGAGCATGCCGTTCTGGTTGGCGAAGCGGAGTGTTGCGTACCCTGTGCCCGAACTATATTTTGTACCTGTTAGTCACCTGCTACAGAGCTTATGGTATTGCATTCTGGAACATTCCACAACATGAAAGACGGGGGATCCGTAGAAGGACAAGAATGTGCTTACCCGGCATTGTCGCCTTGTACGAGGCCGACTTGGGCGTTTGTCGTCTTCTGGAGCAGCAAACCGCACTCACCAACGTCCTTCGCTATCACACTATCAATCGTGAGCCCGTCGATGTTCCAGGTCTCGACGGCGTGGGACTGTTCTGGTGTTAGCGGGAGGATGCTCATGAGGGAGTGTGGAACGCATACGCTAGCTCCTGTCACAGTGATGGTGCCCATCTTCACGTTGGTGTTGGCCGCCTCGTCCCGGTCGAATCGAATACCAATACCGGCGGTGAGAGTCATATCGATCTCGCCCAGGGTGAGGTCGGAGGTACCGTAGAAGTGCAGACCAAAGTAGACCTCACCGGCGAGGCTGAGATAGGGGATGTTGACCCCCTGAGTGTTCAGACTCTCTATCGCCCCCTTTCCATTGGCAATGGAGGCGGTGATGGTGCCGCATCCCTCGAACGTCTTGCCGCTGTCGATGCTGATCGTCTTGGCTCCAATATTGCCCGAGGCAATGACGGAGACGGTCTGGCCGGACGAGATACCGCCGAGGGCCTCTGTGATGGCCGTGTAGTAGTCGCTGCCGGAGTACACCTCGGATGAGCCGACCTTGGCAACGTAGGCTCCCTCTGAGCCATCAACCGTGGCGTCCGGCGCCGAACCGCACTGGGCGTATGCTGTGGTGGCCAGCACCGACGCTGCTGCGATTTGGGAGAGTCTCGTCATGGCTGCTGTGTGTGTAGAGAGGCTTCGAGGGATTACAACACAACGAGGGCGCGATGTGACAAGAAGATGTTTATTGAGCGAAAGGATCTCCTCATATTCTATTATAAATGATTCAGGAAGGGAAAGCAGTGATCCATACACAAATCGGGCAGTCTGGAGCGGGAAGCACCTCCGTCCAAGAGTTTCCTCATTATTGCAGGAGTCTCCATTAGAGTGCGTGCGCATTGCCGCATCCCAATCCTTTTTCTCAGATCTCGCGTTCATCCCAGGTAATGATCCGCCGAACCGGGCGGCTTTTTTTCTGGGGCAGCAGGGCAGACTGCCATTTCGAGGACCGGCCCCTCCTTGATTGAGGTGTCGCCGAGCCTTGATCGTCAGGAGCTTCCCTTGGCATGCGGGTGTTTTGTTTTGAAACACGAATGTTCCGCCAGTCAGGGTTGGTCTTGGCCTGTGTTAAACACACCTTTGCGGGATCCTCCCGTCATCAAAGGACACATTGTGGATGGCTCGTACTCACCAGAAGCTCATGCGAGCCTGGGCGGACGAGTTTGGACACTATATACATTACTGCCCAGGCCGTTTTGAGGCAGCACACATATTGTTTTCCGGTTAAAGTTGGTACGACTTGGAATGTGCCAAAATTAAAGGGTTGAGTGCACTGAAGAATGCCGTACGTGATTCTTCAAATGAGTTGAGAGCGTGTCAATCTTCATTGAAGTTTGACAACAAAGCGTACTTTCTTACTTTCTCCCTATGCATGTACCTAATAGACAGTACAGCTTCTAATACGCCCTCAACACTTTTTAATAGGATGCTATCTTCTCTATCATCGCGCCTATAAGCAGTCATACTCCACCACTTGATATGCTTGCGCGTTTTGTTGCGACAGGTATAGCCAGGGCTTTGTCTGGAATTCCGGAGAACGCTGCTCTCTATCCCACAATCTCAGCCTCCGGCCCACATTGTGGATGACTTCAAGACACATGATGGACAGCAGTCTCATTCCTAACTTTTTAACTCTGCATGACCGCCTTAGATGCCTCTGACTACACGAGTTCATTCAGTAGGCTCGTAAGAATTCTCAGCCAAGCATTCGCGCATCAAAATACACATTTAATGGTCAAAGTAACGGGCGGGGACGCCTGTCCCGAGTATCTACATACGTCTCTGACGTTCTGTTAACCGGCGACTTCGATGTCTCACGAGAGTGTTGGCAGATATGATCTTCACGACCCACCTGCAAAGGCACCACGGACAGCGTCACCTGTTGCGCCCCTGAGTCCAAGGTGCCACTCGGGGTTTCTGAGTCAATTATTGTTCTTCCTGGCGGAGGTCAATAGCAGTCTGAAGTACGGCGGCGGCGCACGAGTCAACGGCGAGGTCTCCGGAAAATGTGAACAGTCGCACTGTTTTCCGCGGCGGCTCAGAGTCCACTCCAAGGATATGATAACTATCGAATGACCGCCGAGGTAAGCGCGTGGTTGACTGCTAGGTGACTTACATCGCTCGAACTGACTAGTTAGCAGAGTGGTCGTACATACAGATGAGCCGAGTCACGTCTGATCGCCTTGTTGTCAGAAGTTGAAGATCAATTGTGGCACAAGGACCATCCTCATCAAGTACTGGTCACGGGGTTCCGAACAGAAATGGGCAGTGATGTCGAGGCCTTGTAGGTTCTCACGCTTGCTGCCCAGATTCTGCACTCCCTTCATCGCCGCTCTTACTGGCTTCTCTGACCTTCTCATTGATCTTTTTGGTCAGACTGGCGAGCCCGCGAAGGGGAATAGTGAGATGGGCTTGCACTTTCGTCCAACGATGGCGGCTTGCTCCCTTTAAACTAGTTACTGCCTTGCATCATTTGAGGCAGCACGACTTGAAAGATACATACTGAGACATACCACACGATCTGTCAGCCGTCAGCCAGTCCAGACGCTGGATAAAGGCATCTTCAACCAAGTCTCTCTATGACGGAGCTAGTTCCTCAGATTTTGTTCCCTGAAGCTACAAGTAAGCCCTTGACTACGGATGTCGTCGTCGGTGATACGTGTAAGCACAAAACGATATAGTAGTTATGAGCTCATAGTCGTAGACAAACTATGCTTCCATCTGATCTACTCATGGAACAATCAAAGCCGTTCAAAGCACTCCGGCGTCGTTCATTTATCCCTTCCAGTCCAGGACCGAGTCTCCCATATCATATCATCAACAAAGTCGTCAGTGAGGCCCAGGGTCTTTATTGAGACGAAAGAGCTGGAGTTAGCCCATCACAGCCGTCACAACGCAGCTGACCTACACCATCCTCCACACAGCTGTGCTCGCTGGAGCCAGCGCCGCGAGAAACTTCACTTTTGGCTACGGGCACGGGGTAGCCAACTACACAGATGGCCACGCCGACAACGCACTCTGGGTACTCGGTGAGGACGCCTGCGACTACGTTTACCTGGGCGTCTTTGGCAAGTCTATGTGCGAGCTCAATGGTGGCTGGTTCACGGCCCCTGATGGCTGCGCGTACCAATTCACGGGGTGCGGCACCGGGCTTGGCAACTTCTGTCACTCGGACGAGGACGGCTTTCTCTCAAATCGTGCCCCCTGGTCCGTAACCGCCACGACCGCTAGGGCTAAGGCTGTAGCAACGAGGAGGGGAGCTACTGTGTCCACAGGTACTTCATCTTCTAGGGGTCTTCTCTCTGGTGATCTGAGGTGAGGGGGAATCGGTGAGAGGATGTGTTATGAAATGAGATCCATGTGTAACTTAAGGCAGGCGGATGAAAAGGGCTTAGCTATGACTGCAACCACTGTACTATTTACAAGAAAAGACTAGGAATCACACTTCGCTGGCGTGGCCCATGGCGGTCTGGATCGGCATGAATGATACCTGCTCTCCGGATGCCTGACCGTGAAAACCCACAGACCATGCCATGCAGTATGTTGTGATTGGCCGGGATTGTGTCCCGAAGGACTGTGGGAAACGATAGGCCCAACAGCAATGTCAGGGTAGGATAATTTAGGAGGTCAAGAGGACGTCGAGAGAGGTCGCACCCTTCCGTGAAATGCGACCGCTGGCTCGGATCTGTCGAGTCATGACCTCCTGCTGCTCGACGTTGATTTGATGCGGGGAAGGGGGATTCTCCACGGCAAAGAGTACGGATGAATGTTTACCTGTATAATTAGGCATTTTAACTTTCTCGGTCAAACCTTCATCTGGTGACTTCCATGTTGCTAAAAGCAAGCCCGTACAATCAAATCCCCTTTTCGCCATCGATAAAGTCTGGAACGAGGAAGCGGGTGCTCGGAGTCGGTCTTGGCTGGTCTTGTTTTGCCACGCTCTCCATCTTACGGTGGTAATTATCGAATTTCAAGTAGAGCACTGCAGGGCCCAGATGTCTTCTGGCATAAGCGGGCTTCCCGACTATCAAACTATCCGGCGCCGTTGTACTGTGCGTCCTCATTGCTACCCTACGTGCATTCATTGGGCATAACGCCCAAGTAGCCGTGCAGGCCTCCAGACCTTAAAGGGAAAGATGGCGACGCTTGAAAACTGAGGAAGAGTGAACACACTCTTCCCCAGCAGACTCGTGGCTTGCGGGATTCTCCTACGAGGTTCTGCTTTACCGGCCGAGCATGCATCTAATCCTTCATTGTACTGAACATGGTGGACGCACCGACCCCCTACCAGGCCAGAAGGGGTGATATTCTCCCGTTCCATGCCCCAATATGGTACCCGAAGACAGTATACGGCAACACCTTCATCCTGCTCGCATGCTGTGTGATCACCGCGGCGGTGAGTGACCCTCCAAGGAACGGAAGCACACATCACGCCGTGTGCAGAGGCGTACGAACCTGTAGATTGATAGGAACTGACTCCCCCAACAGACCCAAGGCTACGATGGCGCAATGATGAGCGGCTTGAATATCATGGATCAATACACCGACTACTTCCAGTTGACCACCGCCACCCGCTCCCTCAACGTCGCAACCATCTACATTGGCGGATGCATCGCCTGCCTGTTCTGGGGCTGGCTGACAGACAAGTACGGCCGGCGCGTCGCCCTTTTCTGGGCCGCAGTCATCACCATCACGGCGGCGGCCCTACAGGCGGCGGCGCAGAACATCGCCATGTTCTGCACGGCGCGCATCATCATCGGCCTCGGAACGACCGCGTCCGCGATTACGGCGCCCGCCTACCTCGCCGAGACGCTCCCCTGGGACCAGCGGGCCTGGGGGCTCGGGCTGTTCGACGACCTCTTCTACGTGGGCGCCCTGACCGCCGCCGGCGTGTCGTACGGCACGGCGCAGATCGAGGGCTCCTGGGCGTGGCGGCTGCCCAGTTTGCTCCAGGGCGTCTGGGGCATTGCGTGCATCCTGCTCCTGCCGTGGATGCCCGAGAGCCCGAGGTGGCTGGTAGACGTCGGCCGCGGGGACGACGCGCTGACTGTGCTCGCGCGCATCAACGCTGGCGGCGACGAGGGAGACGAGCGGGTTCGGCTCCAATTTATTGAGATCGTCGATACGCTCACCTACGAAAGAGTAAGCAGCTTTGGGAGACAATTTGAACCCGCTTGGGAATAACAATCCCCTTCCCGGAGCCTATGTCTCAAAAGCCATGGCCGCACTGTGGCCTATTCCACATTGTATTCGAATAAAACTCCTTCCTTGGTTCTTTGAAGGCTGACTCCCAATGCTGCAGAACCCAATGCCGTGGAACCAGATGCTCAAGAACAGGGGCACGAGGAAGAGGCTCATCATTACTGGTACCTGCGCGCTCTTCTCCATGGTCATGGGGAATACCCTCATGAGCTACGAGATTGGCAAGGTCCTGGACCATGCCGGACTCACGGATCCGAAGCAGCAGCTGCTTGTGAATGTGGGCCTGAACTGCTGCACATTGATCGTGTCCATCCTGGGGAGTTTCTACACAGACAAGCTCGGAGCCAAATCAGCCGCCCTGGTTTCCACGGGCACGCTCACCGTCAGTTTGTTCGTCATCGGTGCTCTGACCAAGACTTACGGCGACTCGGACTACAAGCCTGGTATTTACGCATCAGTCGCCATGATATTCGTCTTCAGCGCATGTTTCGGGTTCGGCTGGATCCCCATCTTATTCTTGATACCCGCCGAGATGCTCAACTTCAGCATCCGCGCCTGGGGAATGAGCATGTTCAGCTTTGTGATCTGTGTGACAGGCATCTGGGCCAACTTTGCATTCCTCTTTGCGCTGGAGAACATCGGCTGGAGACTTTACATTATCAACGGGGCTTGGAACATCTGCATGTTTGTATTCATTGCGTATTACTGGGTAGAAGTCAGGGGCAAGACGCTTGAGGAGATCGACGTGCTGATAGACGGGAAGAAGCACTCGGACGTTCCTGACCTGGAGCTGCTGATACGTGGAGCTGTCGACGGCCGTCGATTGAAGGACAAGTTCGCGGCGTGTCTGAAAGCCAGTTGTTTGCGGAAGAGAGACGACCAGATTGACAGTCGGTGACGCTTGAAATGGATGGTTGACATCCGTGCCCCAATATATGAACATCGGTCGAGGCATGAAATCCAGAGGTAGCTCAGAGTTTCTACCAGAACCTTGTGTGTGAATACAGACTTTCCATGGTAGCCGCTGACGGCGATTGCGCCTTGTGTGGTTTCAGTCCCGGACGCGCACATCAGCCAGACGCAAGCTTTCACAAGCAAAATCGCTCGAATCTCGGACTTGAAAACAAACTTACAAATCAAATGTGATGCCTGGAGTTTACTAATCAGCGTGGGGTGAACAAGCCATATTTCAAACGTTGATCATCCCGCTGCTCCCGTCGGTGGTGTTTCGTCTACTTGGGGTGAAATGGCGTGCGAGGGCTCCCATGATCCATGTCTCACGCTTCCTTCTCAGCTAGACAGAATCACACCATCACATACACTGTCAGACCTATCATCAAGGTTATGACAATGTTGTGTCTTTTTATACAACTTGCCAAAATGCCGTTGTCTTTCCCAAGCCATCATCATTCCCGGAGCTCGTTTCAAAATCGTTGAAACGGAGCTGTTTGAATACCGGGGCACAAATAAAGGCTCTTACACCTGCACCTAGGAAGCAAGGCATACCAAGACAGGATGGGCGACACGGATGAAGATAGAGAAGCCCTCCCGCTCCTCTACTCGCCACCCACACCCACAGCCCCAACCGGCGGATACAGCACCATCAAACCAGATAGCAGCTCCAGCGGCTCCCCCCAAGGCATCAACGCCGCCGAGTCCCGAGCCATCGAGAACGATGTCCTCCCCGAGACGTCGACCCTCGGCCGCACGCTGAGCCGCCAGTCCGCCTACATCCTCGTCATCTCGCGCGTGCTGGGGTCCGGCATCTTCGCCACCCCGGGAACCATCATCCGCGCGGTCGGCAGCGTCGGCCTTGCGCTCTCGCTGTGGGTCGTCGGCGCCGTCGTCGCGGCCTGCGGGCTGGCCGTCGCGCTCGAGTATGGCTCCATGCTGCCGCGCTCGGGCGGGGAAAAGGTCTATCTCGAGTTCACGTACCGCCGGCCGCGGTTCCTTGCGAGCACGGTAGTTGCCGTCATGGTTGTCTGCCTGGGGTTTACGGCTAGCAACTGTGTTGTTTTCAGCCAGTATGTCTTGTTCGCGGCCGGGGTCGAGGAGCCGGCAGAATGGGTCAGGAAGGGCGTTGCTGTCGGTCTTCTGACGGCGATCACGATCATCCATGGGGTGTTCAGGGCACTCGGCGTGAGGATACAGAATTTCCTGGGCTGGGTCAAGGTCGGACTTATCGTCTTCATGATCCTGTCTGGTCTCTACGTCGTCATCCTCCGGCCGAGGGGATCGGCTCCGGGTGTTTCAACAACATATGCTGTCGGTGATTGGGATGACCTGTGGCGAGGGTCGAACTGGAATTGGGGCGTGGTCTCGACATCGCTTTTCCAAGTGTTCTACTCTTACGCCGGTCTCGAGAACGCCAACAATGTTTTGAACGAGGTCAAAGACCCGGTGCGGACATTGCGATTCGTGTCCATCTCGGCGCTTGTGACGGCTTGCGTGCTCTATCTCCTGACCAACGTGGCCTATTTCATAGTCGTTCCCGTGGAGGAGATCAAGGCCAGCGGTGAGTTGGTGGCTGCATTGTTCTTCGAGCGGGTCTTCGGGGGAAATGTCGGTGGCAAGATCCTGCCCCTGGCTGTGGCACTTTCGGCTGCCGGCAATGTCATGGTCGTTGCTTTTGCGATGGTAGGTGGTTCCCATTTGTCCATGGTGCTTTGGTGTTCAGAACTGAATCAAATATCTCTAGTCACGAGTCAAGCAGGAGATTGCCCGTCAGGGCTTCCTCCCCTTCTCCGAAATTCTATCCTCAACCAAGCCCTTCGGATCTCCTCTTGGTGGTCTCCTTGTACATTATATCCCTTCATTCCTTGTGATAACACTGCCGCCGTCCAACGAGGTGTATTCTTTTATTCTCAAGGTCGAAGGCTACCCAGGTCAGGTCATTGCAATAGCTACAGCGGCTGGTCTCCTGTGGCTTCGATACGAGAGACCGGACCTGAAGCGCCCGTTCAAGGCATGGATACCGGCCGTGGCACTCCGCATAGTCCTGAGTCTGGCTCTACTTGCGGCGCCGTTCTTCCCACCGGCCAAGAAGCCAGAGTCGGGCCTCTTTTACGCAACTTACGCAATTGTGGGCATTTCGGTGTAAGTACTCCGCGAATGTGGTGCATGTGAGTTTCCATGACACTGACGAATTCACAGACTCGTGTCCGCAACTGTGTACTGGTACCTGTGGACCGTTCTGGTGCCGAAATGGAGGGGCTACGTGCTGGAGGAGAAGGCTGAAGTCCTCGAGGACGGGACAACAATTACGAAGCTGGTCCATAACCCTATCTCATCGAATGGCATATGAAGCGCGGTGAAAAAGGACCGACTCAGACACATCGAAAGCGGTCACCCGGAGCCGCATCTTGTTAAAGCCTCTACCCACCTCGAGTCGCCGTGCTCGTCGGCGTATTTCACGTGATCTGCACGAACGGGGAGAACCAAAATATATGCAAAATTGACTGCTTCGCACAGCTGAGGCAGGACCCCTTGAGGCAGGCCTTCGTTCTTTGACCGAGCACAACGTGCAGGAGACGTGAGAACAGAATGAAGGGCATTTGGCTCACAGATGCTCCGACAGAACTCAATAGATGGTAATTCTTCAGTACTGCCGGGCTAGGAAACTACTGGATGACTGAAGCAACCCATATTCTTTATCAGTATCTCTCTTTTTTTTTTTTTTTTAGATGACTAGGCTTGGAATATCGATCAGCGGCCCTTACTATACGAAGCTAGATTGAAAAGAGACCTTTTTTCACCGCTGGATCTTATCTCGCTCATTGGGGCGATAAAGGACAATGAATGGATTAGGGTGACTACAGCACTAAAAGTGTGGAACCGGGCACATGAGAGTTACCGATCTGGTTGCGGCTTGAAGCACCGCGGGGAGCTTCGTGAGGAAGGCTTGGTATGAAGTCATAGCTGGATAAGGAAAATCTGACCGGTTCGAGGGAGTGAGCGGCCATGAGACTAGATGACGACATGGACGGGTGACCTTCTGGGCTGCTCAGACATTCAGACCTCATATGTGCAACTCAGTGTGCGTGCCGCGTGCCGCGTGCCGCGCCAAGCGCCGAGACTTGATCCTGCCGATTTTTGTGTGATGAAATTCTCGGCTTGCCCAGCCTTTTTACTCCAACCCTCAGCGACGGTGCTTCCGCCGCCGAGACGCGTCTCGCTTGGCCGTGCTGCCGATCATCACCCGAGTACCGCTCATGTCGCCTTGGCCGCATCCAGATGTCTTGAAGGTTGGCTGGTAAACAGGCTGTGGTGGACACCTCGTTTCCATGTGACTCAAGATTTTTTATCTCGCTGTTTTTCGTTGGTTCCTCCGCTCGATGTTCTTGCGCCAGCGGGGAGGGACAAGGAAATGAGAGTGGCCAAGACGACGTGTCACACAGAACTTGAAGATCTGATGCTGCTTGAGAATTCGGGCGATACGTGCACTCCCACGCCGCGGTTGCTCTCGTTCAACTGCATGCCACTTGACCTTTCCTACGCATATCGACTTAACCTGTGCCAAGTATTCCTACGATTCCTTCAACAACGATCGAACCCAGCTGAAGTCCCTAGACGGAGGAAATTGCAGTGTGAAGGCACTGCCTCATTCCAATCAGATCGTCAAGTCTTCTGTTACCGACCTGTACCTGCTAATATCTGAAAGTCCAAACCAATCTCACACACACCACTCTGAGTAGCCAAATACACCGTTCAGCAGTCTGTGCTTGCTGTTGACAGTGACCTGCATACCTACCTAGGTGGATTAATGGGAAGACGGTGAGATTCAAGGCTGATAACACTGGCAGCAGCGAGAAATGAACAAAAGCCGGTGCTCGGTTGAGCGAATCTGTAAACGAAATTGAGTTCGAACTTGAAATTTGAGGAAAGAATACTAAGGTTAGCAGAGGTGAACATAACTTCATGCCACTTAACGTCCGTCGGTCGGAAAACTCATTTCATGTGTCACAACGATACGCGTTTGTCGGCTTTTGCTCCCCTCGAGTCTCATTTGATACCCGCCGGTATCTCTGAAATTTCTGCCTTAGCATCTTGTGCATTTGGGTAAATGCTGCATGCTACATGCAGGTGCACAGCCTGGCCAAAGCACAGATATGCCCCTGCGCATGTCCAGACTTTGGATTTCTTGGAAGCTCCACTCCTCCAAGTCTACCTGAGTATCACCACATGGTATCAGCCCAACATTCTTACGTCAATGTCATCGGACCGATCAGATAGGTATGATCTTTTTAGACCCACAATATGTCTGTTGGTTTGCCATCTGGGGAAAGCCAATGTCCCAGACATACAGCCTTTATAAACAATGTTCGTCCGTTCTAGACTCTGTCTGAGTACTCCCCTCTCCTCCTCCATTTTTCTTCCCCGGATCAACATAGCTTCCCCATATTTGTTCCACACGGCTTGCAGGCTTAGTCAACATTGTATGTTACCCAGCCTTGGTGCAACGCAATGCCTCCCGCCAATATAGACATCGAGTCTCCTCCGGATAAGGGCGCCCGCGAAGGCACTCGCACTTCCGAGAGTGATGAAGGCCCAACGCCGGACAAGGCCGTCCGGGCCTCCACGGCCGCTCTGTTGCGCAACCCCCTTCTAGGGTATTCTCATAGCGAGCTCATGGCAGATGTGGACGCCTTCACAGAGAAGTACGGACTGAATGAGCACCGAGATTCTTTCCGGAAAGGGGCGTTGGTCGCTCAAGCCAGCACCCGTCCTGATGGCTTCGAGACCATTGCCGAGCTGACAGAGGAAGAGAAGGCGGTGCTCAGGAAAGAAGTCACACATCGCTGGGACCAGCCCTTTACGCTATATTTCCTCGGACTGTTATGTGCGGGCTCGGCAATAGTGCAGATATGTCGACCTTTCACTGATCGTAGTTATTGATGGTCTAAGCTAACGAACGCAGCACGGTATGGACCAAACTGCGGTCAATGGCGCCCAGGTAAGTCAGTCACGCTGTGTCATGTCCGGAGACGGTGGCTAATAAATCAAACCAGGAATACTACTACAAGACATTCAATATTGAGGACGAATTAATTCAAGGTTCGCTACTTCATAGGTTGCCCAGTGAGAACCCTTCCTAATAGCTGAACAGGTCTCCTCAACGGTGCTCCCTACGCGTTCTCGGCGCTCTTCGGCTGCTGGACCTCACCGTTTTTGAACAAGTGGACGGGCCGCCGCGGTACCATCTTCATATCCTGCTTCTTCTCCGTCGTTACTGGGTTTTGGATGGCGGCAGCAGACTCGTGGGTCTACATGTCTTCTCACTCGATATACTCCAATTTGACCATTGAAGGACAGGTGGTACAATCTTTTGATTGCGCGATTCGGCCTTGGTCTTGCTGTGGGCGCAAAAAGCAGCACGACGCCAGGTACGACACAGACTGATGATGATATTCCCCAATACTAATAAGGTGTATCAGTCTACTCGGCAGAAGCGGCACCGAAGGCCATTCGCGGGGCTTTGACCATGATGTGGCAAATGTGGACAGGTGCGTTGGCTCTCATTATCTTTACCCGGCCCTTTCTGCTCTCAAGCCAGATGAACGTTTAACGTCTTCAGTCCCACGGGCAATACTAACGGTCAGTAGCTTTCGGAATCGCGTTGGGACTGATAGTGTCAGTGGCCTTTCGCAACACCGACTTCCTCGGAGCAGACTCGCAGTGGAGGTGGATGCTGGCAAGCACCTCAGTCCCGCCCTTGATCGTCATGGTTCAGGTAAGATCATCACATAAGCCTTAGTTTCCATCCGATGTGCAGACCCTAACCAAGTTCTCCAATTATTGCGCAGGTCTACTTCTGCCCTGAAAGCCCACGATGGTACATGGAAAAAGGCAAATACACGAAAGCATTCCGTTCAGTCCAGCGGTTGCGTCGCCACACGATCCAGGCCACGAGAGACATGTACTATGCCCACAAGCTTCTCGAGGTCGAGAATCAAGCAAGGAGCGGTCATAGCTGGAAGGAATTCTTCACCATTCGGAGAAATAGGCGTGCTGCTACTTACTCGTATTTCGTCATGTTCATGCAACAGTTTTGTGGAATTAATGTCGTGTAAGTTATTCTCGCCCATACCGGAGATAACGGGGAGGCTAGCTATGGGGAGAATAATTTCTCTTGTCCAGCACTCCGGGACAGATTTTCTAACATGGAATTAAGGATGTACTACTCGACTGCCATCTTCGAACAGTCCGGCTTCGAACGGTCTGAGGCGTTGCTGACAAGTATGGGGATGGGCCTGATCAACTGGCTCTTTGCACTGCCTGCGTTCTACACTATCGACACATTTGGCCGCAGGAACCTGTTGCTGGTCACATTCCCCTTGATGGCGCTCGCCTTGACGTTCACCGCCTTCAGCTTCTACATCCCCGAGGGAACAGGGAGGCTGGCCTGCGTCGCAACCGGCATCTACCTCTTCGCGGCCGTCTACTCGCCGGGCGCCGGGCCCGTGCCCTTCACCTACTGCGCAGAGGCGTTCCCGCTCCACATCCGCGACATCGGCATGAGCAGCGCCACCGCGGTGACGTGGGGTTTCAACTTCATCATCAGCTTCACGTGGCCGCGCCTGATGTCGAGTTTCACGCCGACGGGGGCGTTCATGTGGTACGCCGGCTGGAATGTCTTTGGGTTTGTGGTCGCCTATTTTTTCCTCCCCGAGACCAAGAACCTCACGCTCGAGGAGCTGGATACCGTCTTTGCCGTCCGCAACCGTGATCACGCCCAATACTATGCGAAGAAGGCACCCTGGTACGCTAACAAGTATCTGCTGCGCCGGGACGTGGCTCCGTTTCCCGAACTTTATGAGGTTGATGATCACCACGATGGCCCCCATGAGCCACAGGAGAAGGCAGTGGTGCAGCAAGCAGAGCGTGATGCTGTGTCGGATGATTTGAGCAAGAAAGAGGTTTGAATGTACGGGTTGGAAAGCAAGCCCCATAACGCTGGTGGATGAGTTATGGCGCAGTATATCTTCAAAGGGTTATAAATTACATACCTAGATCGGAACGTTGATTGTTACGTGGTGAAGGAGGACTCTGTCATATCCGAGGTGGACATGATTGCTTATATGAATGACGCTATCTATGCGGTGAATTATTGGTGCATTCGAAGGAGGACGGTAACACGATATAGAATATCTGTATACCTTAATCTGAACACTCTCACTCAACAATCTTGATGCATGTATACCAAGACGAAGCAGGGCGTAGCTGCGGGATCGACCATGCAGAAGTTGAGACAGGAACAACAAAGTTAAGCGGGACATCTCCTCTCAGGTTGCAGCCTGATGACAACGTGGAATTTGAAGGCGCATTGCAGCGTTTGGTTGCAAGGTGGTATTCTCCAGCCAGCCTTTTTAGATATCTGATGTTTCTCCCGGAATATATAGTGAATGTTTAGTCCCTTAGATACTCTTGTTCTAAAAGCCAAGCTGGTCCATTTTCTAAACAGCGTTCGGGCGGCTCGGCAGGGCCAAGATCGTGAGTTGGTACACTTGGACAAGGCGAAGCAATCTTCGTAGCTCCCTTGGACTCGGCCTTTCTTGTTTACATGGTTACCTTGAGCGGCTTCGACCTGCCGAGGCTCCGTATTTTCGGCCGAGGAGGCGGAAATGCTTGTAAGGTTTGGCACATGTGCGCCAAGCTATTTGCGACCCGTTCCTACCAGCAATGCTCCATAGCAGCAGTGAGTCCTGCGGGACGGAAAGAAGTTGGATTTGTCAAGTGGCCGCTGGTGGGCTGTTGGGTGCATCCGTCATTGTCTCACTGGTCGAAATGCTGCACGCGGCCTGGGCACACTCGTGGCACATTGGGCTTCTATTTCTAATCACCCCGACGGGGCCGCCCGCACGCGACTGACTGTGGAGGAGTGCCTCGAGCTTGAAACATGCCCCAACTTTGCCAGTGTTGTGTATTATAAATCTCGATGCTAGAGTATATTGCGTGCTCGTGTGGAGAGATGGGGTAGTGTCAGCCACGCACGGCTCAATTGATACTCAAAAGTCGCCGGTCCGAGTATTTCAAGTAGGCCGATCCGCCTACAACAGTGTCAGGGATAACGAAGGGCATCAGATACCATAACACTTCTCCTAGTAACCTAGCATACGTCCAAACATCCAAGTAAACATGGCAGCCGCGGCGGTTCAACAGATCACCACGAACATTGGGCTCGGGTCAGCCGACCAAGGCAAACTGCAAACCCAGCTCGGCAGCGCACCCAAGCCGACATCTTTGAAGCCTCATGACGTCAACACGATCTTGAATTACTACAAAGAGAACGAGGACGGGTCTCCGCCCCACCCTACCTATGTTGACAGGCCAGAGACATATGATCGGCCCATCGAGAGCCACTCCGTCACCGTCCGCGATGTCAGTGGACACCAGGACGAGTACTCTCTCGACGGCAATGGGTTCCAGTTCCACAGCCACACTGCCAATGAGAAAGACTTCCTAGACGACGAGCAGATCAAGCAAGGCTACTACAAGGAGACCGAGCAGCTGCTCAAAGACGTGTAAGTGCCGAGACCCACACACATGCATCAACCCACATGCACTCACACCTTACCCCTAACTGACCAACCTCTCCACCGCAGGACCGGTGCAACCCGAGTCTTCATATTTGACCACACTATTCGCCGTCAGCAGCCCTCCGACGGCAGCGTCCAGGCCGCCCGCCGGGGCCCAGTCCAGCGCGTGCACATAGACCAATCCTACTCGGCATCGCTCTCGCGCGTCCCGCACCACCTCCCAGACGAGGCGGACCAGCTGCTCAAGGGCCGGGTGCAGATCATCAACGTGTGGCGGCCCATCTCGACCGTCCTCCGGGACCCCCTCGCCGTCGCCGACGCGCACTCCGTCCCCGACTCGGACCTCGTCCCCACCGGCCTGATCTACACCAAGCCGAAGCCCCGGAGGGGCGAGACGCTGCAGGTCAGGCACAACGATGGGCACCGCTGGTATTACAAGAGCGGCTTGACGCCCGAGGAGGTGCTGCTGATCAAGTGCTTTGACACCAAGACGGATGGGCGGGCGAGGCGGGTCCCGCATACGGCGTTTGTGGACCCGGACACTGACCGGGAGGACGTGCCGACCCGGGAGAGCATTGAGGTCAGGGCATTGGTGTTCCATGAGAATGACACGGCTTAAACATCCTGCAGGGGATTGATTCACATACGGCTTTCTCATGGTAGGTTCTATGCCACAGAGTTCCGTCGTTATAGTGCGGGTTCGAGCCATATTTGCTGCCTTCAGGCGTTGGTCAATGCGAAATGCACATTAGGGTCTCCCACAGCAGGCCATTCATCTCACGGCAAATCATTCCATAGCAAATTGGTCCATAGGAGGCTAACCCATGGCAGGTCATCCCATGGGTGTTAGATGGACAGGTAGTAGCAGATAGGCAGCTCACAAATTGTACGCTGTTCAGGATCTAGTATACTCTCGATGCCGTACTATTTACCCTTTGACGTATCAAGAAGCATGAGGTTGCCTCACAAAGTACCTGAACGTGTATGTCCCCCATTTCTCCTCGCCCGCCGGCGGCTTCAAGTCCATCCTTCCAGCCCACTCGTCCAGGTCGATGTCAAGCGTCTCATCGACCTCAAACCCACACTTGGGGAACAGAGCGGCCCCAGCCTCGCTCGAGTGGACCCAGCATATCACGCCCTCGGCATCAGCGCGCTCGGTACCCTTCCGGACCAGGGCGCGGCCGATGCCTTTGCCCTGGTGCTCAGGGTGCACCTGGATGCCGCCGATGAACATGCACCGCGTCCCCGGCGGCATGATCCTCCTCATGAATTGGGCGAAGTGATCGTCGGTGAGCTCGCGCAGCTGCTCCAGGGGGTCGAGGTCCGCGGACCCGGTCTTGGCGTAGTCCGACGAGACCGAGTTGGCAGGCGGCTTGGTAGGCTCCGGGGCGTTCTCTACCGCGCCCGCGGTGCTGGGGTCCCTGTCGAAGCCGCGGAACACCCAGCCGACGGAGCCTACGATTTGGCCCGTTGCGTTGTCGACTGCCTTGGTCGCCTCTACCTTTTGGGGCAGGCTGAGCCAGTGCCTGATAGAGTCTGGGGTCCCGCCCGCGTGGTCGTACGGTTTGGTCGGATGGGCTGCTTTGAGTTGCGTGTGTCTGTCTGTCTCAAAGGTCAGACCGGAAATTGCAGTGAGCTCCGGAATGTCTTCTTCGACGACTGGCTGCAGGGAAAACGAAGGGGCATTTGGAGATGTCATGGTAGAAATCTCGATTTCAATTGGGATGTGCTGTCTGAACTGACATGTCTGTGTTCTTTAGAACGTGGTAAAGGAAACGGTTTCATCTTATAGAGTGGATGTTAATGACAGGCACTCTGCTTGTCTGAGATACCAGTAGTAATGCTTGCGTGGGATTGGTAGATATGTTCCAGCCGATTAACAGAGATAGTCCAAAGCAGCTCGCCGGATGACTGTTGACCGGGTTGAAACCCGCAGACGCACTTGACTAGATGAAGCCAAGTCCATATGCACAACTCTACCACTCGTCTCCAAACCCTGCCCGCATGTGCAATTGATCAGATCCTGCCCATAATCCTAATAAGCCAACATTCTCATCTGCGGAGCATCAAAATGAAGATGCTACACAGTTTACGGGGAGCTAGGCAACCACAGTGTAATTACCGCGGTTACCTAAGAAAGAAAGGAAGAGGCCAAAAGGCCTGCAAGTCCAGGCTATAAATACTCAACGGAGTGGCCTGTGACTTGGGGGGGGGGGGTTAAATGTGGGCATTCACCACACAATCTCTCCAGAATCAACTGGTCCTACATATCCATCTTATTGGTAAAAGCGTGAGACTCGACTTGTGAATGTACAGGTGAAGTTGACCTTGAGGTATCCCGCCAGGATGTAGCCCCATGAATAATCACCCTTGCTCAAGGCCTCAACATTTAAATCATTTCTCCAGAGACAGTGTTCCCGTCACTCGTTGCCACTCGCTTTCCGTATACTTCCACAACTTGTCTGCCGTCCCGTCCCTTCTGCAATTTGCAAGAAGCTCCTCGACTCTCGCATCAGCACTCTCGCCATATGTGTCCACAGAGTAGACACCGCCTCCGGCACTTCCGTCTACACCGTTCGCAACGCTCACCCCATCAGGCAATTCGGCTCCCACTGCACCCGGTGCATCTACCGGTTTCTTGGGTGGAAACCGCGCACTCGTGCAGTAGAACGTGTGCCTCTCCCCGACCTCCATAATCGGTGTGTATCCGGTCACAAAGAACAAAGCCTTGGAGACGAGGGCCACAGTCCTCAATATGGCGCCATCGTCACTCCTGATGATATTTGTCTTGACCTTCCCAGGGAACGCGTGCACGAACGACACATCCGGGGCTTCCTTCGCCAGCGTCTCCAGGCCTAACGTCATCATCGTGGCCCCATGGCCCCGTGCGGCTGTGAACGGGACCTTGCCTTCCTTGCCCTGCCAGTCGTCATCGTAGACCTTGCCCTCCTTGGCGCCCGTGAATGAGGAGACGACGCGCCGGAGGCCTGTGGCTTGTTGCAGCAGCGGCAGCAAGTTCTTGGCCATTCGCATGCGTCCGAAATACGTCAGGCTCATGAGGTAGCTCATGCCTTCTTCGGTTTCTGCGGACATGTTAGCCGTATCATCAACAGCGGGCGCACGAATAAAAGGGTCGTTTTCTCACGTTTGTTAAAGTTCAGTGTCCCTTGGCTCATAAAAAGCACGTTGATGGCTGACTCTTTGTCCCTGATCTGCCTGCAGACATCGTCGACATTGCGGAGCAGGCTGACGTCTGACCGGATGAAGGTGTAGTCGCCTTCCGCATTGACAGATTTCAAGTCTGCATCTAGACGGTCGCACGCTTCTTGTGAGCGTCCGACAATGTAGATGCGAGGCTTGGATGTGTGTCTTGCGAACTCCCGGAGTGAGGTCTCACCGATACCCGCCGTCGCGCCCGCGAACACAGCGACTAGCCCTCCCGGGTACGTCGTGGCGATTTGGGCATTTGATTTCTGTACTTTGTCTAGGGCGACCATGTTGGAATACTTCAACCCGATCGTTAAAGAATGTGCAGACGTGTTTTGGTAGTTCTTTATCGCTGGGAAGGGAAGACAGACTCGCATTGTCTAGAAGAGTTCTTGGGATCGTTTCTCCAAAGTCTGCTTCACCCGTCTTATGCTGAAGTCCCAATCCCGGTACCAGCCTGTCGGGGGGTTGGATTGTGCCGAGATACAAATGGTTGTGCCATGAATACGAAAGGAGGCTAGCGTAGGATGTAGTGCAACCAGTCTATATTAAGCTGTCCGCCCATGACCCTAACACTCCAGCTGTCGAGGTTGTGGCGTGCAGCTTGAGCTCCGGGAATACATACTAGCCAGTTTGAAGCTATCCCAAACCCCTTCTCGCATGCGTGCTGAACGGAGAATATCCAGGGCCCGTCTCCGATGCCTATCGTCAGTGCTGTAGCAACAGAAACGATGTCGATGACACAATGTTGCTCTCGAGAGTGAAGATCGGGTGCTCCGAGGATAAGGACCGGATTGCAAGCTCAACCTGGTCCAGAATTCCATCAGCCTGCATCGAGTCCCCGTCCGGAACCTCGTCGAGCAGTGCAGCTCCGCACGGTTCAAGTTGTCGAAATCCAGCTGATTCGATCCAGGAACTCATACTAGATATCTATACACAGAATTGATGCAAAGGACATCTTTCGGCGTGGCCACTTGGTAAACCGGTGGAGTGTGAAAACTTTGAGGCGCAGGAACTTGGAGCTGTTCATCACACTGCAGCAGACGCAGGGTAATGGCAGGAGGCTTCCAGGCATCTCACGCGAGTTTGTTCGCTGTCGAACCTGTCGAACCTCAGTCTTACATTGAAAGGATTGCGGATGGAGGCAGCCATCATCAAGCACTTCAGAGGAGCGACACGAAGTGAAATACGAAGTGGACTCCGTACCTGAAATTCGCAGCGCAGGTGCACAAGATGGAATAGGAGATCGAACACCGTGTGCTAGGCCTTGAATGACAATAGCACTAGTCTAAAGGCAGCTAACATGCAGCGCGATATTAGGCAGACGTTTCGTGCACGGACCAAGGACAATGATATTATCAGGTGGGTAAGTACGGAACTTGACTACTCAAGTTGCTTGCGGATAACTTGAAAGACTGAAATAGCACCAAACCTATGTTAATTTCCCAGCTTTCCTCCTGATCCCACACCCTTGTCCGGGGCAGAGCCACCGGCATGACTTCGCCATTGACCTCGATCCCCTCGGAGCTTTTCCAGGAGATCACCTCACTCCTCCTGCGGCCAGATGAAGCAGCACTCGCCCGGACGTGCAAGGCTCTCAACCGCCTGCTCACCCCGGTCATTTGGGGCGACATCGAGCTGCACCACTCGGGCACGCATGAGGGCATGAACGTTGAGAACGAAGTCGATGACTATCAAATTGGGCAGTGGGAATCTGTGGAGGCACGCCTGGCGGATGCTGAGGTCGAGGACAGCATTTACCCGTTCAAAAAGCTCATATACGAGCCGTCTTCGCGCAAGTACTCGCAATGCGGCTTCAACCTTGAGCGTTGGAGTGCGTCGTTCAAGGAAAAAGGTCTACACTGGCAAATCCCTGACCTCTCATCTACCCGGGCCACGGATAACGCCAACCGAAGGAACTTCCAACACGGTCGAGAGGAAAAGTTCGTCGGGGCCATGAGGATTGCCTCCAAGGAGCGCTGGGCTGAACTAGCGCAGCACGTACGCTCGCTGTGCATGTCGATAGGTGTCGACGACGAGGTCGTCGAGGTGATTGCAAGCTTTAGGAACCTGCGTTCCCTGGAGCTCATCGGCCTCCCCCTAGCGAGAGGTCACCCGGCTACGGCGCGGCAAGTGAATCTTCCCAATCTGCAGAATCTCAAACTGCGCGGATACTTCCCGGCTGCTTTGGCCCGCAACATCTGTCACAACGCAGAGCATGTCACCCACCTGGATATAGGGCTGCTGGCAACGCCAACTGACGATGCGGCCTATAAAAATACCCTGCTGCTGAAGATGGATGACGACAGCGAGGAGCCGGTCAGCGAGGAGCCGGTCACCGAAGGCGAGGCCGAGGAGTTTCGGCGGAACGGCGCCGAGGCGGCTTCCCGTTCATTGAAAGCAGAGGGCGCCAAGTCTGAGTCCCCTGATGCCGACGGCGAAGAAGGCGAAGAGGATTCCGATGACGAGTCTGACGAGGAAGATCTGCCGTGGGCCTTGCATAGTCCAATCTGGCTGCCGAGGTCTCTTGCGCAAGCGTTCTCGGGGGTGACACACCTCCACTTGGTCAAGCCGGCAACAGGAGAGACCGGATCGACGATGTCCTTCGATAATTTCACCCACATCCCCCATCGATACGAGCAGGTTCTCTGCATGGAGTGGGCCTTCCTCCTTGAAGCGGTTGCCGGCTCGCTGAAGGAGCTTGTGCTGGAGCACCGCATCCCCATGGAGGACGGCGACACCGTCGGCGATGGTGACCCGTTGCCCGAGTTTAGGGGCTCCCAAAGCTTGTCAAGTTGGCGCAGTGCCGAGGCCGACCGCGGCGACGAGCTCTTCTGCAGATCCGTCCTGCGTTTCATGCTGGAGCACAGCGGGCGCTTCTCCAACCTCCGGCACCTGGCGCTTCGGGGGATCCAGATGTCGAGCCTCAAGACCGACAAGGACAGCGATCAGATACCCGGCTCCAACGGTGTCCCTGACAACAACGAGGCGCTGTGCAGGGCGTTCCCTAACTGCGAGATTGACATATTTGAGGAGACGTACCCGATCCATGTGTATGCGGGCTATGTCTACCAGAGCTGGCCGGGTAATCGTCACGAGGCCATGCAGGATGAGGGCGACGGTCTGTTGTATAATTCCAGCTACTACAATGACTATAAGAAGCGGTTTGGCCCTCAGTGGAGGATCATGGATTGAACGCCCGCGCTAAGACTACCTAGGTACCTAGGTGCGGCTGGTGTTCACGGTATCACACTACTAGTACACGTGAGAGCTCATAAATTGACTTGAGTTGACGCTGGTGGACAGGAATACTTGGCTGGAGAGCCAACTAGATATCTGGGAGCCCTCGTAACAGCATCCCACCAATTTTGACATCTCTATATTGTGATATAAACGGCCAGGAATCACAAACCGGTATGGAGAAGTCAGCCCGCAATATCATCCACGTCGTTCGTTTTGCAAGAGTGGCTGATGAGCTGGTTGATCGCTCTCCGCCATGGCATAGCCGCATTCCTCAAGATATCAAGAGACCATTGGGATGGTGAGCAGTAAAGGGTCAGAGTGAAGTCTTCCATGACAGAGTTCGCACCGTGTTTCGTATAAGATCGCAATTTTCGAGACTCTTGGGATTTACGGCCCTTGGTCGTACTTGCGAATTGCTGATATCTTCCAAAAATGTCAAAGTAATGGCACAAGAGATTGCATGATACCGTGGGCAAAGACTGTTCATTGCGCAATGTTGGCATGAAGCTCTGCGCATGGAATAAGGAGGATTTCGTGAATATCCCCTGGTCAAGTGGTAAGCGTGCCTGTTCCCAACACCAACTTGTTCATATGTCGACAGGATTTCCAAGTTAATGCAACAGACTTAAAGTTTGCTTTTGATTGATATATACAACACTTCGGCTTTCGCCAGAGCCTGACCTTTCCCATCCTCGATCTGTGCTTGAACCCAGTGCTTCCTCCCTTCCACCTTTGCGATCCAAGACCTCACAAGGACGGTCGCCGGTGTTGGGACCGGCTTCATAAACGAGGTATTGATGTAGGCCGTCCGGAATGACTTGTCCAACTTCGTGCCAGGGACATGGCCATTCAGCACAATGTGAAGCCCGGCAACCTCGTCGAAGATCACAGACACCATGCCACCGTGGAGAGATCCCGGAAACCCCGTCACTCCATCTTCAAGGGCAATCAGGGCATTCAAATTCTCTATGCCGGATTTCTTCGTCTCTCGCCGCTTGTGAAAAAGTAGCCAGTGTGATATCGTGCTGTTTGAGTTGATTGTGGACGCTATGAATTGGTTTTCAAGGCCCGGGAGCACCGTCCTGTTCGGGGACACTTGCACGATAAGAGACCCGTCATCCTGCAGTAGCCTTGCGCACCATGGTATGGACTTGAAATGTGTGAATGCTTTGACGGCCTCCAGGTCCATGGATGACCAGACTTGTGAGTTCGACCGGCTTAGTTGAAGGCGAGGAAGCACTGATGATGAAAACTTCTGCGGATAATCGGGCTCTTGTCTGGGTGTGTTAGCTGTAGTGAGATTCCCCAGGTTGTTGGCCCAGTCGCTGCCTCACTGTTTTTGTGTCACACGTACGATTCAGGCAATCAATCCGCAGGGATCTTGAGTCTCTGATTGTGTTTCGTGAACGTAATTTCGTGTCTATCGGCGGACCCCCCGGAAACCTTAATTCATCGACGCCAATGAGTCGAGGGACCACGAAAATCATGCTCACAGCTTCGCTCCTCGTTTCTGAGCCAGTTTGTGCTCTTCACGCCAGGCCAGGTCGTTCAGAATCTCTTCACTCCCTCCGCCAATGACCTTCAGCCGTAGATCTCGAGTGACCTGCTCCGTAAAAGTGACCCCCTTTTCGAAGCCTCTCCCCCCGAGGACCTGTTGGCTTTCCCTGGCCGCGAGCTCCACGACCCTGGCACCGTGTATCTTCACCAGGGCAATGACTCCACCGAGCTCCTTTGCCTGCCATCCACGCTTGCTGACGTGGTAGATGATCTGTTCCAGCCAGGCCCAGTGTGCATCCACCTCCCTCGCCAGTGTTGCCAGCTTACTCCGGATAATCTGATGTGATGCCAGAGGCTGGCCGAAAGTCTCGCGCTCATGGGCATATGCCAATGCCTCGCTCAGGCACATCCTCGCCTGTCTGTTGCAGTCCACGGCCAGGACAATGCGCTCCTTGTTGAAATTCGACATGATGATGGGGAAGCCCGCGTTTTCCATCCCCAGCAGGTTCTCAGCCGGCACAGTCACATCTTCTAGATAGACCCATGAGGACCCGCCGGCGTTATGCCCCGAGTTGTGTATCTTCTTCTGGGATACGCCTGCGGCATCCATCGATATCACCAGGAGAGATATTCCCTTGATCCCAGGAGCATCTCCGGTGCGAACGGCAGTGACCATGTGTGTTGCCCAAGGCGCCCCAGTCACCCACTTCTTATGGCCAGACACAACGTATGCCTTCCCATCAGCAGTTTTGCGCGCCTTGATCCGTATGGCACTCACGTCGCTGCCAGCGGTGGCCTCCGTGATGCCCAGGCAGAAGCTGGTGCTCCAGTCAAACAGGCCGGGCAGCCAGCGGCGCTTCTGCTCCTCGGTGCCCGCCGCGATGATGGGCGGAGCCCCCACGACGGAGGCGCCCGCAAGAGCCAGCGCCACGCCGCTGGGCAGCCTCGAGATCTCGTCCCAGAGGATGAGCTGGTGGAAGGCGTCTATCTGGTCGTACGGTATGCCCGCGACGGTAAGCAGGTGTTTGGGCCGGTACCCGGCAGACACGTCCAGGAAGGCCAGCCCGGACTGGACCCAGGCCTCCCTGGCGGCGCGAGGTGCTTCTCCCACGGCCTCCCAGTCCTTCGCGAATGGGATGGCGTGCTTCTCGATGAAAGCCCGTGCGTAAGACCGCAGCTTTCTGTGGCTCTCGTTGTAGTAGGCACTCTCCAGCTGGTTGTGCCAGGCGGGCTCGGCCCAGCTGCACACGTTGTCAGATTTATGAATGGCTCAGTGACGGATTATTTATTAAAGATGGTGTCTTTCAACCTGGCTCTGATATTCTGAGTGTGCTTCCGGGGACTCACGGGGTCAGATTTCCAAAGGGCTCCTTGGGAGGGCTAGCTTCATCTCCACCCAAAGGGAGGAACGAGTACGGCATTTTCAGACTACTAATTCGAAGAAAAGACACTTTAGTATCTCAGCTTTATTTCTATTCGTCAGGCAAGACCAGAGTGAGACAACTTGGGTGAATGAGACAGGCAGACATGAGGAGTTCATAATGGCAAAATGTAGCCATCTCTGGAGCTATGTGTATGTGCCCGTAGTCCTGGCACGACTCAGATCCTCCGGGCAGGCCGCCTGGATGAGTTTGGCTTCTTCCAAAAAGGAGATCGAGTGGATCTTCAGTTTTGCAGTCATGAGGCTCTTTCCAGACTTATCCCCGTCCAAGTGTGCCGACTTCCTCTCAATGCGGCATGTGGAGACACCTTAGTGGTGAATACATCAAACTATGAAACGATCCGAGTTGGTGCCTGACATTGAATACTTGCGGGAATGACTAGCACGAACTTACTAAGTAGCTCACCACAAGTCGCGCTGCTGTCTGGCAACTCGAAGCAGCTCATGCTGCAAAGTTGTGCGCCTCCGAAATCTCTTCTGCCTATTTCACAATTCTCATCCCGAGGTCCTCAAGCGTCGGCCACTCTGCTTTCCTACGACATAGATTACCTATTTACACAAGCAAGAGGCCCGTAGAACATAGAAACTGCTTCTCTAATAATTGACTTTCTCTTACATGAACAGATCAGGTCTCTTATTAGCGGCCCATTACCAAGTCTGAAGTCCGTCTACAGGTGCGAGTCGTACATGCTGTCTTTCAAGATAACCAGCAGGTACGTATCATAGCTGCCATGGACGCAGGATGGATGTCCCTTGCGGCCACAGAAGGCTATTGTCAGGCCTCGAAGAGCATGTCACCAAGCGGAATTCACTGAGCAACAAGGCAAAGATATGTGTTGTGTGCTGAGGCATCGGAGACAAGCCCGAGCAGCCTAGCAAGTTTTCCATTCAACCGGGCCCGATGACAACTGCTCCAAACTCACGGCAAACAACCCCCTAGCCTTCCTCTAATCGCGCCTCAACAGATGCGAGAGGAGAATATAAACAGGAAATGTGAGAAGGAAGAGAAAAGAAAAAGAATAATGAAGCAAAATCAATGGGACCGCCTTCTCCTGAGCCTATATGGGCCAAAATCAAACTCCGAATCCTGACCAGTGGATCATGCGTAAGACGACGAAAAGAGGAGACACAAAACCGAAAAACTAAAAGACCCAAGAGACGCCGCAGATGCTGGCCCGAAACAAAGAAACAATACAACGCTAACAACCCTCTCCTCCCGTCAGATCAGTGTTCCCCCCAGCCACAACGTGCCAAGCTCTCGAGGTCCGAAACAGCCAGGTCATAGTAGCCCGTCAGTGCTCAGGTAGTTGGAAGCGAAACAGGGTATATCAAGGGCCTGAACCGAACGTGATACAGGCCTGGCCAAAGTACATGCAAACGATAACAAATCAACAACACGAGAAACGAATGGTAGACAGCTGCTCCCCCACCCCCTTTCTCTCCGACTCTGGTGATGTGCATGAGCTGTAATCTGCACCGGGAAATAGCCAATGGCACGGAAGGACGGCATCGAATGCCAAGACGATGAAGCTGGCCCGCTGGACGCAAATGATTCACCACAGATCGCAGTACCCTCCTGCCGATGGTCCAGGCGGGACAAATGTTCCCGCGAGAGTCGTGGCACTCACGAACATAGCACATCGCAGCCCATACTCTTGGCAATGCCCTGCCAATCCCAGACGCGCAACCATTCGCCACGCTCCATGCACCGCCATACTTCCTCCAGAAGCTCGGTGACCCTCTCCGTGTTTCGCAAGCCCGTATACCCCTTCACTGTTCGCACCGCCGTCCTTATCCTCTCTTGCTGGTCAGGCGCGAAACAAGCCGTACCGATCACGAGGCAGGGGATCAGCAGCAGTTTCTGAGAAGGGTCGCTTGGTTTGAAAGTTTCGAGGATGTTGAGGGACTCATTGACAGCAAGGGTGATGCGAGGGTCGTAGTTGGGCGGCTGACGGACGGGCGGCGGGGATTCGGCGACATATGGGTGACACTCCAGACTGGAGGTGTGCTGATGTTTGATTGGGGGCGGTGCTTGAGAAATGGTGTAATTGGCGATGGTGTGTCGACGGATGGGTTGAGATGGCATGTTTGAGGCCGATGTGCGCGGCCGTATTGACGGCGATGACGCGCAACTGTTGTTTGCGGATCTCGGAGGGGTGTTGGTCGAACCCACAAGAACAGACGAGTTGTGGAGCAGCGGCAAAGATGACGAAGGCGGCGGGGACATGGGGGATGGTGGATATATCGTCCGGAACAAGTACACCCACATCATCTGTTTGTAAAGGAGGCCAACACGGTCCCGACTGTCACCCGGAGGCCACGACGGCGTCCAGTCCCGGATCGCTGCGTCGATCTCGGCAGCCCTGTACAGGCCCGTGTAATCGACAGCTGGATCCACCCCAGCAGCCATGTTGGCCCTGATCGTGTTCCTGAGCGATGTGATTTGACACAGGTAGTTGAAGAGGCCATCGGCAACACCTAACAGCCGGGGCGGATGGATGGAGACGCTGGGGGTCCAGTCTTCGGATGCCAGTCGTGGAGTGTGCATGTCGGGGTAGCGAACCAGCTCATCGGCGAAAATATGATACTGGAAGAACTCCATAATGAAGCTCAAGAAGGCTGGATCCTCGGGCGGTGAGTGCTGGATCAAGCGCTGATAGCCTCCGAGGTGGACCCTGTGCTCGCCACGGGGGTTGCCCTCTGCAAGAGCTTCTAAAAGCAAGCATAGCATCTGGCCATACCGAGCAGACAATATTGTCGAGTACTCGGTGTCATCTCTGTCCGAGTTCAGACTTGACCGTGCAAGGTCCTCATAGAACTTCTCCATCGCCTTCTCGTGGTGATAGTCAGACCGCTGCTGGAGGGCGTCAAGACTCGTGTTTGGGTTGTCCCCAAGAATCTTTGCGCCGTACGGAGTTTCAAAGTCAAGGTGCTTGCTTGACAGGGCGAGGATGGAGTGCATGAGGCCGCGGTGTTTAGTTGCTATCGGGATGAGCAGGTCCTTGAACGCGTTCTTGTGTTCACCCTCGACTGTCAGCACCGTGCTCAGGTGAGCGTGATAGTGCTTCCAGAAAATCATGTCCTCTGCGTTCTCGAGCCCGTGAAATATAGGTTGCATGGTTATCACTGGCAGAGGCTGGCTAAGGCTCAAGCCACCTAGGCGGAGGCGTTAGCGCTGCCGAAGTCAGGGTTCCACGGATCTTGTCTCTCTCACCTTCCGCAGCCTTTTCCTTGCCGCTTTTCCATATCTGCTTCTCGGGATAGCCTTCGCAGACAACAGCATTCTTCTCACAGTTCATACCTACCAGTCATGGTCAGCAAAGAATTGCGCACATGGAGAAGGGGCGTAGACACGGTGGAGTATGGAAATGGGGCAAGCCCCACCGCCTGGAGTTGCTGGAGCTCGTGACGTACATCTAGGTTTTGCCTCGTCGCACTTCTTCTTGCGTTTCCTGCAGGTCAGACATCCCGTCTTGGACCGGCCCTTGGTGATCTTGTTGGCAGAGACGACTGGGGTGAGGGGATGTTTGCGCGGCCTTCCACGCGGTCGCTTCGCTTTTGGCTGGGCTGATGTCGGGCTGGTGTTGCTTGGCACGGGGGTCGGAGGGGCCTCCTTGATCTCGTCGAGGCGGATGTCCTCGTCCATGGGCTCGACCTTGGGGACCGCGACGCCCTCGTCCGACCCTTGCTCCCAGTGCATGTCGTGATCACCCACGACATGCGTCACGTTGACATCCTCTGCGTTCTCGCCGTAGATCATGCTCCAGGAATCTGCGACGGAGGAGGATTCTGACTGCGACATGGGCCGGGCGCCCGCCGATTCTGCGGTGGACGGACACGGGCCGTCGTCATGGGAGTGCCCAACAGCCATGTCCATGCCCGTGCTGATGGGCGACAATTGGCCGTTCAACGGGTGTCGCACGGTCGCTGAGGATGCGGTTGACGTAGAGGCGGGAGCGGGAGCCGAGCTGGCGGTGTTGTGCGCGATAGAGGCCGGATGGATATGGTGAAGGGCATCCATCCATGGGGGTGACTGCGGAAGTATCATAGAGTGGCGTTCGTCCGAGCCCAGGCTTCCGACGGTGTTGGTCGCCGACCACGACAAGATCCGATCTTGGGCGCCAAGACGAAGGGAATGTTCCATAGCTCCAAGGCGGAAGGACTGGGCATGCCAACGAGCAGACAGACAGCTGGTTTCCGGGGCGTCGAGTGCGGCGGGGGGCGATGTCGTGCGGGCTTTGGACGGAGGTTGAGATTGAGGCTGAGGATGAGGTTGATGGATAGGTGGTGGGTGGTAGGTGGAACTGATGGCAGAAGAGATGCAGGGAGCGGAGATGGAGATAACAAAGAGATGATGCAGTCAAGCCTCTCAAATATGGCAAGGTGCCAGATGTGGTTGGGTGGTCGATCACGATATGCCTGTCCCGGCTCTGGAGCTATAGGTTGTAAACGCGGGAGCAGGATGGGTAGGACGTCGGGATGTGCATGGATACTGTGGAGCAAGTGAGGAGTCGACGATCCAGCGAGGACGCCAGTGTCGGCGAGCAGGATACAGGACACAGATAGTACTGTACGGTATGGCCGCGTACAGCTTGTCGGATAGTGTCGAGCGTCGAGTGTCAAAGTTGTCAAGCGTCAGGCGCTCGCCCGGTTGATGTGAAGTCTCAAACAAAAGGGCCAGGGACCATGAGACATTCAAAACCGCCAACCAGCACAAAGTACTGTCTGTATTCGGCCTCGACTCGGCTCCGTTCAGCCTCCCTCCACACAATGCATGCACACTCGCATACACGCTCACACGCACTCACGTACAGACACACACACAGGGACAAACACACAAGAGCAGATAGGCGAGGACGGTGTCTCCCTTTCCCTCTTGAAGCTGGCCCGGGCGAGAGAGCGAGCGAGCGATCAATTGTCGGGAAACGGCCGAGCCGGATGCAGAGGAGAGGAGACTCGAGATAGCCCGTGGCCGCGTGGTTGACACAAGGGCAGGAGGAGGAAGAGGTGGTGAAGACGGCGGCGAGGGATCAACCACGATCTCACAGCAGCAGGCGGGATGGAGGGGTTTGTTGGAGTGGTGCTTTGGCTTTGGTTGGAGGGGAGGTGGAGAGCAGAGGTCTTATTTCTCCTTGTGGTGTTGAGAGGGTGGCACCCCCCTCTCTCGAGCCCCGGTCCATACCCATTCTTCAAGCTTCCCATGTCCCTGCCAGTGCCATCGCCATTGCCAGCTTCCCTGCCCTTGTCAAAATAGCTGCTGTATATATCGTATCGTGGGCATGGGGGTGACGGCGGGGGCAGAAGGGGGGGTCGGGAGCCATGGCGGACGGGCCATGACCAGTCGAGGGGCAGGACCTGACGGGACAGGCAGACGACCCCTCGTACGGGATAGAAAGATGTCGCTGCTACTAGCAAGGTGGTCTCTTGGACGCGATTCATTTAGACCGTAGCACCCGGCCGAGCAGGGATGACCTGCTGATCACCGACCAGGAGATGGGGATTGGGCCAGCGCTGGATGCAGGAAGGGACAGGGTCTGGCGACATTACGCACAAGGTGGGGGGGAGGGGGACGGGAGAGTGGGAGTATTCTGTGCACATACATACTGTGGTAGATATCTATACTTCTAGTGTGTCCACAATACGGGTGGATGGGTGGATGGATGGACACTGCAACTGATGCGAGGGTCCGACTGCTACTCCAGATTCGTCAGCTGCTCACAGACCCAAGGGGCAACGTGGGTGAGGACGGCTGCGCCCCACCCCCCAAGGTTGGCGGCGACGAGGTTGGCGATGGTGGTGGTATGCACAGTCTGCCAGGAGACCGGGGGAAAAAAAGAAAGATAGAAGCAGCGAAGCGAGGAAGCTGCTTCGGTGGTGCTCCGCGACAACAAAAGCAAAAGGCAAGGGTGAGTGCAGGCGCAGGCGCAAGTGCGGCAGCAAGAGCACGAGAGTGGGGTCTGCTGTGCGACAGTACGTCCGTACAGTACCGTACCTGCCCTCGTCGCTGACTGCAGTTTGTGCTCCTCCTTCCTTGGGACTGCCAACCGTTGGCCGTCGTTTCCATCATTAACTACCTACTAGGTATGGTGAAGCCCGATGCAAGCAGCGGGTTGGAGATATACTGAGGAAGGGGCATCGCCATTGCCCGTTCGCCCAGGTGCTCTGATTCTGACCTGGTCTGGGCCAGACCGTTATGCTCTCTGCTCTATTCTGCCGTGTCTGCTGTTCCGCTGTAGTCTGCCCGCTGCAGGATGCGCAGTGCAAACTGGCTGCACCGCACGAGTGCAGCTTCCCAACACGACATGCACCTAGTCTATCTGTCCCTGTGTGACCCGTGAGGGAGATGTCCACGCGCGCACGGTCCACCCCAAGTCACTTTTGTCGCTCACTCTGGTCACTCTGGGGCCTGCTCCAGTTCGCTTCTCCATCGGCACCCGCAACGTCTGCGATCAACTGGCTTCCTTCCAATCGCCGTGGACCAAGGGAAATTGAAAATTCTTCAAACGGCGAGGCTTCTGATGCGTAACAGTAGGAAGCAACGCCCATGCACAACGCCAATCACCCATCACCCATCTTCATCACATTCCTCCATCACCATCAGCCCTCATCTCCCGTCAACTCTAATCCAGCGGAAAACAAATAATAAAAAAAGCTTCAGTTGACATGTGCAAGCCGTCGAGACTCGAGACTGCCCCCCAAATCCTCCATCCTCCGTCACACAATCACAGTGACCAGTCCCTTGGACCGTGCCGACCGCCTTCGCTTGGCATCCACACCTCGAGCGTTTAGATCGAACGCTACGTTATTGGCCGCATGATCTACGCTGCACGACGTTCTCGTTCCAGCTTAGGCCTCGGATATGGACACAGTCAAAATACCCGAGACTGACAGTCAGAGTCAGCCAAACACCGCATGCTGGGCCCATCCCGCCCAACAGCTCTTCTGTCACTTGACTTGACAAGACGCCCACGGGCCATGGCTGGAATCACACACAGTAAAACTGGGGATGCCGGCTACTTACAGACACCCTCCAATCCCGCAGCCTCGCGGCGTCAAAGCTCATACGCGCCGAACCTGGAAGGGAGCAGAGCAGAGCAGCGCAGAGCAGACAGCCACGACACACCGTGAGCCTGACTTGGGGGTCAGTCTTGGTTTGAGCACTGATTCATCGCTCGGGGCAATGTCACGCGACGCGATGTCATGCAACTCGCTTCTCCCAGTACGGAGTACATCCATCTCCTCTTCACTCGCCCAGCCCGAGACCGCCCGACATGGCAATTAACACCAGCTGCATCTGGAGCAAACCTGCAGCCGGTGCCCGTCATGTCCAGCCCAATTCTGTCTGCGTGCCACAGTCTTCCCGGTGATGGGTTGTGGACGCCTACGTCCTGCAATACAGTGCAATATCCATCGACGTGCTCATACGCAGCAAATCAAAATCCTGGGCACCCCTCTCCCCCACCCAACTCTCCATTGGCTGTGCTAATGCCTGTCGTAGATTTACATCGACCCCTTCATGCAAGTCCCTCCCTCTCCGCTGCACACTGAGATGGGCCCATCCACCAGGATGCGGACCCTCCCAACGAGATGGCGAGGCATGGCATGGGTGCAGCTTCTGCTCCGTGCGCTGGCCAGGACCGAACCCGTCCCGCAGAACCGTACACGGCTGGATGGGTCCAGATAAGAGTACGCTTGGAGCAACCTGTCCCACGGACTACAGGTCGGGGGGGGGGGGGGTTATTGAGATGCGAACTATTGAAAACCTTCCATGCCGAGTTGCCAAGCATTCGCGGGAAGTCTGAGGTGGTTCCTCACTGCACGAAGGCCAGAGTGAGCGATGCCACCGTACCACAGACGGCCCGTCATAGCAAGAACAGAAAACCCCAGTCGGTACTCCTGTCAGGATCACCGCCCTGCCTTCGAAACCCGCCCACCATACATAGTACGGGACCTCAACGACAGCAAGTAGGTGCATGACCCGCGGAGGCGCCCTTCCAACCACGTCTTCCGACCGCTCTCAGCCTGCCACAACGCACCTCCCTCCTCAAACCTGGTCCATTCCTATCAGAAAGGATCAGACCATCGCAGACATGCCAGCTCCTTTCTGTGGAACCTGCGAGACATCCCAGCTTCAACCTTGGGGTTTCTGCAGCCTCATCAACATTGCCTGTGCACGCTTCTCAGTGACTGACTCAGTGCCTCGGCCGCCCACGCGGTGTGACGAGCTGCAAGAGGCTGTATGTATCATGATATCATTCTCCTAATTTTGTGTGCGAGAATCACCATCTCGAAAGGTCCTCCTAAATTCTAACTGGCACCACAGATTGGGGTAGCACGACGTGGTTATTTCTAGACATCGACAACACCGGATCGCTGAGGTCGCATCCCCGATCCCCCTCTCTCTTCTCGCCGTGTCAGCTTGGACTGGTAGATGCCATGTTGGCGCGCGCCACATCCATACTCGTCGAGCAAGGCACTGTCCAGAATACGCCCTTGAGTAGGGCGATATGCATGCATGCGAGGCTGCTACGCTGACTGGATCAATCACAGCATTTCCCGAGATTTAAGCTGTGGCGGAGGCGTACTGGTCGGCTTCTGTCGCAATCTCGGAACGGCAATCTTGGGACAACTCTTGAGCCTCATGCTGTTGGTCGCCCCAACTCGCTCACCGCACAAATGCAACTCATGATCAGCCGTGAGGCTGCATCTCGCTTGCTTCGTCGCGGCATTCACATTCGGGGCAGGACCGCGGCATTTTGCCAGCTGTGGATTCTGGCCCGGTGGAAGTGAAAACAAGGTGTAGAAGTACGGCGTTTCTCCGGAATGTGATGTGTCATGTACCAGACACAGCAGCAACATGCTGGAACCGACTGACTACCGAGCAGCCGCGAAAAAGGGTGTAGGCCATACAGTAAACTCAACGGCTCTCTATCTTTGTCATATTCTGCCCACTGGCTAGAATGCCTACTCTTGCTCACCTCGGGGACTTTGCCGCAGACAAGCAACGCCACAAGCCTTCGACGCATGAGGCAGAACGGATGTCTGTGTCCATGCAAACCATCGGACTCGCAAGGGCTCCCGACCATTCTGTCTGGTGCACGCGGATGGGGAATCTGGGATGCCACTCCTGTCATCGCACAATCTGACTCGTGCTTCTTCCGCAGGCAGCACTAAGCGGCACCCCAAGCGGCGGGACACGCTTTTGCAGAGACCCCATACTTTTTAAAACCATCCATTGCATTGTGGCTCCCTTTACTGTACACTGCCTTTCAGGACCCCAGAGTCGGCCGCCCCAATTCACACGCCCATCAGGACGTCCGATCGTTGCCGAGACTGCTCGATTTCGGCCAACAGCAGTCTTCCTGGTCAGTCGGGGCCCGGCGTAGCTTACAGCAAGTTCGGACCGGTAATAACCTTGATCTAGTCTGCTTTGGGGCCAAGCCCGTTGAACGAACAGCCATTGAGACTACGAATCCGCCTGTGTGCGCTTGGGATCCCGTCATTTAGTCGTTCGCCATGTCAGCTGGAGGAAAGCCTCATCTCATGCAGCCGGTCTGAATTGGAAAAATGCTAGGTTGGCAGCGACTGTTCGATTGATCTGAGCCAGCCATCGGCGGTCACCAGCCCTTCGAAAGGCACCACTAGTCTTGTAGTGTCAGTGCTGGCAGCTGCGAACACAAGGCAGCTCCATGACGACTGGGAACTTCCCAGGTAGGCTCTTAGGGCTCGACGGACCGAGGTGCGCCACTTGTCGATCAACCCTTTGCCCGTCCTTGCATGGTTCTACCAGATCGGTTATGTGCAAGTCTAGACCGACGGTGGCAAACTGGGATATTCCCAGCTTTCAGAGTATCGGTGGAATGTCAGAAAGGACTGTGCCTGCAGCACTCTCACCGCTCCAGCTTGCCCTCCTTCTGATGAAGCAATTGTTGCAGAGAGTCCTGCAGCGTTGAATTCAGACTATTGAGAGGTCATCATCGTGACTGGAGACTCGGCTCTTGAGATCGTGCGTCATTAAATGCTTACAATTGCCAGCCGCCGCTGAGGGGACCAAGGACGCGAGAAGGCCATCATCGCTGGGGCATGACCGCCCCCCACGCCTTGCATGACACCAACAGGGCGGACCCTAGCTTCCGCCCACCAGATCTACTGTGGTACAAAGCCGCATTGACGGAGGGGTCGGTCGACATCGAGTGGAAGCCGAATTGGGTTTCTTGGGCTTCTCATTCTCAATGGCAATCGAACACTGATGATGGCAATTGTCCACATACGCACCGCACCGCACCGCACCGCACCGCACTCCGAAGCGAGGTTAACGGACAGGCGTTAACCAGACGTCATTACTGTTGACGCGACGGCCGGGGCTTGCGAGAAAATGGACCCTGATCTAGAGTCAATCGTCCTGGCAAGGTCTGGAACGGCCCTGGTCGTTCGCCTCAATTGCTTTTTTTCCCATTTTCCGGGGAACCACGAAAAAGCAGTTGCCAAGCCCCTCATCTCACAACTGTCGCGTCAAGACAGATCGATCCCTGTGGGCCGGCGCCCATGCCGCACACATACAGATGAGCCGGGCATTTGTTAGGAGTGAGGCAGAAATCCTAGACGTACACCGCAGTCTTACGCAGCCGCGAAGCGCATAGGAAGAACGCCAGACCAGTACTTACTGGATCGGCTTGCCTAAAGGGGAAATTCCTAGACACGCCGCGGCTCAATGCAGCTCAGCGACCCAGTCCGTCTCACTGGGAAACGTCTATTCTCTGTGATCGGGTCGGGTCACCCCTCTGTCCTGGCTTGCCGATGGGATCGTCTCTGCAGCTGACAACCTGACAGTCTGACAGCGTTTTCAACGCACAGCAGCGGGAAATACTGTGGAGAACCCCGTGCTGCTGACCACTGCAGCCACTCTTGAAACACCAACACATGGTGGGAAAAAAGCAAGTCACGACACGGAGGAATCCACACGCATTCAATCCATGTCCCTCCAAGACGACTATCAAAGCACCGCCAGTAACTTCCACAATTTCGAACCGGTTGGGCTCAGACCAGCCCATATCCAGACAGGCGGGAAAAAGGGTCGAGCGTCTCCCATAAACTTTGCGATTGACGGAAACGGGGCGAACCGACGGGACCGGCGGCTCCACTCGAACCTCACCAGTGTCCAGCGTCCAGCATCTGTGCGCACCCAGCCCCTCTTCACCTGCTATCAATGCTCTTGCCGGCGACAGGCCTTGATAGCTAACCGCTTCAATCAACCCTGTGGGTGAGCTTTGACGCGATTTTGCGCCGCGACTGAAGCAGTCCGGTCAAGTGTTTCTTGGGGATTGCGCATGTTGAGATCTGGAAATAGATTTGCGCCCAGAGTCCCCAAGACGCACGGCGCGATGCCGAACGACCTGACGGCAGCGGAATATGGAACAGCAACTGATAGCTGGCGAACTGGTGCTTGTCGTGGTCATGTAACCATAGCATGGGCCGTGATATGCACGAGAGAGGGGGCGACTGGGTTTTACAGTTTCCAATGCCTTGGTACGTCGGCCAATAAAGAAGCCGTTACTCAGACCAGCCCACCTGGCTCAGACGCTATGCCATACGCAGTAAAGGTCATCTGAGGATAATCGCGATGGTACCAGGCTGTACTTCGGCCAACTTCCAGCAGTGCGATATTGCTGTTATGCATTTATCCATCACGGTCCGTCCAAGGCAGCGCTTGTTCGTGTAGCTACCCCCCCCCCCCCCCAACCACCAATGTCGAGCGTGAGCATTTCAGTAGCGGCGTGTCTGCCGTCGCAACACGAGGCGAGTGAACGACGAGAGACAGGTTACATCGTGCACCGGCAAGTAGACCTCCCGTTTGTTGCTCCTATTCTTTTCTATGCCATGATTCTCTCTTTCCTTGCCCGCATAGGTATGCTAGCAGGCAGCATTAGCACTCACGATACATGACCACAATCACTCGTGGCTCCGGCTTATGGCCAGGGGCTGCGCTACGGCACAAATTTTGAATCGATTGCAGGCGGAAGGTGTCATCAGAGACCGACGGTAGCCATCGGCACGATTACTGGGTCCTCTGATCGGCACTGGCGATCACGGCCCAAGTAAGTCAGTCAAGTCAAGTCAGTCCTGTCACTCAGACAGATAGGCAGCGAACACACGCGCGCGCGTCTCTGGCGAGGATGAGCGACGCGGCTGCTTTTGACGAGTCTTGTCGGCGGCGCTGACACGTTTCGACGTTGACTCGTGCGACGTGGACACGTCCGGCCCCCAAGCCCTCATCGGTCGGAGTCGCTTTTTGTTTCGCCACATCCCGTGCCGTGCGTCTTCAACAACATCCGGTTTCTGCATGCGGGGCCTGAATCTCAGCTTCAGGCCTCAGTTGGACCGACTCAGTCACCAGTCAGCACGTGTACCGTCTCCACTGATTGACGAGGCCGGTGACCTTGCCCACGCACCATCAGTTACTAATACGGTACTGGCTGCCATCCGGACAAGATATCGCGCCATGCCAACCGTTGCCGACCCGTGCCTGTGGTGCTGTGGGGGCGCAGATTGAAACTCAAGCGCGCCAGCAGAACGCAACGGGATGGATCGCGGCCCAAGTCGCGGTGGTGTATCTGCACATCACTGCGCACACTTGCAGAAAGGAGAAGCGGGTCTGGAGCAAGGGCACGAGCAAGGGCAGCTATGCCGTCATTGAGTGGGAACGCGGCGCACTTGATCTTGCTCCAGGCTCCAGCTGGTGCTAGCGGCCGCAGCAGCAGTGGTGCAGGTGGGTGGGCACGCGGTTGGCATTCTCGGCCAGTTGAACCGAAGCTCGTCGAGCATATGCATGCTGGTGCGACGATGGGCTCCCCCTTTGGAAGACGAGATGCGGGTCCCTGCCCGCTACTGCGGGCTCGTCGTCTCTGTGTCAAATCCTTTTCCTGTACCCATCTTTCCTCCGTGCATGCATCTCACATCTCACAATTGCTCCAGCTCGCACCATGGTCCACGCCGGAGGGTCCCTTGATGCAGTGCAAGTGCCAGCCAGCATCAACCGACCGAGGAGGGGTCTGACCCCAGCGCCGCTCCACCTGCGCACAGGAGACACGGAGGTTTCGAGCTGTCGTCTCCCCCCGTCTTTCACCCAGCTTGGGGGTTTATTTGTGTGTTTTCCACTCCCGTTCTGCCCAGTGTGCCAGTCCTCCGCCATGGTGCGATGCACGACAGCGGGGACTATCCGAGAATGCAAGCAACCGCCGAGTCCAACACCAGCGAATCGTTGGCAGCTCGACGCCCATGGTGCCGGTCATGTGGCCAGCGTGCAGATCTGTATCTTGCCAACAACAAAAACCCATCAAGGTGCCATCCGGGCGCTCGTTTGTTTTGTGGGGAAGAATTGAGGCACAGCACAGCTTGGGCGGGGACGCGCTCGCATCTGGATGTGCTTACTCTTCCTTCATTCCTGGTTGACGGACAGACAGACAGACAGCCAGCCAGCCAGACAAGACCACCTTGCTTTGCCGACCGGCAGAAATATGCCCGGCTTGTAAGACTTCGTGTTACACAGCGCATGCATGTTCTATCCTCTTTTCTAACATCTTGCTTACTCCGGACTCCGACTGTGCTGTACTCCCTCCCCTCTGGGGTACCGAGATCCAGGGCCCTGGGATGTGTGGCGTCCCACGTACATGAAGTCATGCTTTTCTGACGGCGGTTGCAGCTGCAGCCTTGCCACCCTTTTTTTTTTCTTTGTCCCGATGTCTGTCTGTCTTCTGACGATCCGCCTCGGCGCAGCGGAATTTCCAATGTTGCGCAAGATTTTGGTGCCTGGACCAAGCAGAAGGTTCGGGAGAAGGAACAGGAGCAGCAAGGCACAAGGAACATGCCTCCCAGCGTCGGCCGACCGTTGCATCCGTCAGCTGCAATGGTGACGCAGAATCACGGACAATCGAATACATCTTACACAATATAATACATAAATACCACGTGGTAAGTTTAGTCCACGAGAGCAGGAATCTCCTCCCAACTTGCTCACCGCCTATTTCCTTGTTTTTTTCTTCTTTTTCTTTCCCACCCGCTCGGACTACCTGTACGCTCAACGCTCAACGCCCAACCCCCCAAATGCCCGCAAACGCCAGGAAATGCCATCCATCCTCATGGCTGCTCCTGCTCCAGGCTAGGCAACTCTAGCCGTCAACGATGCGGCGCGTGGCGTTGAGTAGTCTCGAAGACGTCTCTGTCGGTGAGGCAGGTCCTTGGCTCTAGCTTAGCGCTTTTTATGCCAAGGTTGGGGAAAATCAGGATGTTTGGGCAAGGCAAGCTGTGGGAGACAGCAACTGCCGTTGTAGTCGGCTATTAGGAAAATGCCGGCCATCAGACCGGGACAATGGCCGTCCAATCCCGGTCCCGGTCCGGCACCGGCCGGCCCCAACTCCCAGTGTATACCGGCTATTGGATCCATAGGAAACTCAGTCGCTGTCTCCGCCGCCGTTCTTGTCGCTGTCTCCGTCACCGTCCTCCTCCGGCGGCTGCCTTAGCGAGACAATGGCTTTGCTGTCCCACCCGCTGCCCTCCTTGGCAATCTCATACTTGCCGCCCAGCACGAGATCCTTGGCCACCAGCTCCCGCGTGCGGCCGAGACTCTCGATGGCGGAGATGCGCTCGATGGTGGCGTCGAGGTGGTCGCGGAACCCGGGCAGGGCGCAGATCTCGCGGAAGGCGAGGTGCATGGGCACGCTCGAGGCGCGCATCTGGGCGTTGCTCGTGATGGTAAAGAGGTTCATGCGATCCAGCTGCCGGACGAAGTCGGCGCGCGTCTGGATCTCTTGCGCCTTGTGCATCGGGAAAGACGGCAGCATGTGGCCGATCACCGGGTCGTAGGTCAGCGCGTCGTCGATATCGCGCTCCTTGTCCACTAGGGCCAGGGCTAGTACCATTGCTGCAGCCTGGGAGGTGTCAGCTGGGTTGTCTGGGTAAGGTGAGCAACTCATGGGAAGGAGAGATTGGAAACGAGATGCTGAGACTCGTTGATGGCTGTCGCAGCGGGAAGCGCTGCTTGCACTCGTCCAGAACGCCCGCCGACGGAAACTGTGCCTCGTTCACGAGGGCTGGACACAGCCAGCAGTCTTCCTATCTGCCCATGCCCATCCATTCCTTCGAGAACAAGACAGGGCCATCGCGACAGGCTGGGAACATGTGGCCGAGTATTGACAAAAGACAGAACACGGTTGGTCGGACGAGCCGGGCTGCTCAGCGATGCAGAAGACAGGGAGATTCAACCACTTACAGCCCACTTCTGCTGGTCCATCACGTCATCGTCCATCTCCTCGCCGAGGATCCAGCACTGGTTCAGGAAGTAAGTCTTCTCGACCTCCTTGATCTCGTCGCACGTCTGAAGCATGTCGTTGCTCTTGGCGACGCGGTTGAGGAAGTTGAGGCGGCCGCCGACCTTGTCGTAGATCTGAGTGGCGAGGTCATCGGACAGCCGCTCGCCGAAGTAGCGGGCGCGGTAACGCTTGAGGGCGGCGGTGGCCGGGGCCTTTGGCAGGTCCTGGACGCTCAGAACCTCCATGCGGGTGGCGAGCTGCTTGAGGCGCTCGTAGACCCAGTAGTCGTCCGAGTTGAAGACCATGGTGACGAGATTTGAGGCGGCCCACATCTCGGCGCGCTGCTGCAGCAGCTCGAACAGGTCCTTGCCGTCCTCGTCGTCGCGAATCAGGTGCATCTGGTTGATGATCATCACGAGTGGGCGGCCGACCTTGGCCCTCCGGTCTAGTGCGACCTTCTCGAGCTTGTTGAGGGCTCTCTCGATGTCCAGCAGGGCGGTTGTCTGCGGTAGGTTGATTAGACGTCAGCAATGCCGTCGTGGGAAGAGAGCAGGATAGGTTTCTCAGCGGATTCTGGTTGGGCGTGCTTGGCCTCACTCATGAGACAGCCCCGCGAGGTGACGCGGGCGCACGTTGTCTAAGATGCCACAGCCTCTTGTACCACCCAATGCGTGCTGTGCTGAGAGTATCCCTGGGAACGCATATTATGCAACATGAAAGTCTCACACCAAAGTCACTACTTACATCCCTTGGCCCCTTCTCGCTGAAGTACCCGCCGATGTAGTCCTCGTGAAACTCGTAGTCAAGAGCCTTGCCGAGCCGGATCCGGAAGATTTCTAGATCTGAGTGTGCTTCAAACATGGCCACTTAGGGTTCAAAAAGTGTCAGCGAATTCTGGTTGTCTACCAGTGAGGCGCGAATGGCATTGTCCTTGCGCATGAATGCCTAGATAAGCTGTGACGATGTCTGGGAGGCATCCAGGTCTTCAGCAACAAGAGGTGTCATTCTGTGAGTTGTGACAGGATAGCATGTACGGCACAGAGTCCTGGTTACTGTGGTCCGGATAGCATGAGGCCATTATGGGGTCGAGCAGACCTTCCAATATCATCTTGGCTTTCAAGATCCTGCTCGTAGAAAGGCCTCCCGTGGAGCTCTGTTTTACTTCGTAGACGCAGTCTTTGTATGAGGAATTATTTACGGATTGCGCCCGCCTACCTTTGCCTGGAACTCGTGGCTCATTCCGTGTCACCTCTTGTTGCTGCAACCTGTGCCTCCTGTGCGAGAACAACGCCTACACAAGTGACAGAAAAAAACACAGGAATACGACTCCATCACTTACCGCCGTCACCGTCAATCTTGCGCATAGCCTCGATGAGCATGCTGCTCTTGCCGGTGCCCTTGTCTCCCATAAAGAGGTGATAGTGGCCGTAGTCGAGCCCGGAGACGATGGCGTCGACCTTGGCCTGCTCGGGGCGCTGGACCCAGTGGTCCTTGTCGACGTCGTCGCCGTTGCGGTGGACATTAGAGGGGGCGTGCCCCTTGGTGATGCCCTTGCCCAGGGCGGCCATCTCCAGGACTGGGTCGCCCGGCTCGAAGGCGTTGGCCATCTTCTGCAGCTGCACCTTCTTGTAGAACTTGTGGTACGCGTAGGCGGCGCTCGCGAATCCGACGGCCAGCACCATGACGGAGGCGAAGGACGTCGCGGCCGACTCGAGCATCTTGTACGCGAGCGAGGGCTCTTCGTTGCCGTGGCCGTTGCCGTGGCCATTGTGGCTCCCGCTCCAGTTCCAGTTGCTCCCGCCGCCGCCTCCGCCGCTGCCAGATGAGGGTGAAGGGCGGCTGCTGGTGGCGTCTTCTTTGCGTAATGATCGGCCGGTTGAGAAGCTGCGCGGTGTCTTATTCCCGGTGGTCGTGCATGCTGCGCCGTGCCACTGCCGCATGTCGAGGCCTTTTATCGGGAACTGGGCGTGGCGGGCTGTCAGGGGCGCATGATGTTGATGCGCGGCCCTGCATGGTGCATGCGGGCGCACGAGCTGCTTCAGGACGGCGCTGGATACGCGCTGGCCTGAAGCCATGATGCGAGGCTGCCTATGCCCTCCTATTCCTGTGGCTTGCGCAGTTGTCCAGTGATATGTGTGAGGGAAATAGACAGGTTGAACGAAGGAACAAAAAGGAGTGGCTGGCTCTGCTATGGGAGCGCAAAGAGAGACATGGGAATTCAAGACGGAACGAAATGGAAGAAGAATGAGATGTTTACGGAGGAGAAGGTTGCGAGTGGCTTAGACTTGGTTGTTGATGAGGGCAAGGGCGTGTTGATGAGAAAGGAGAGGGCGAATTGAGATTGGACCCGGCGGAGTGAGGCCAACCGAAAGGGCGGGCTGGCTGGCGGGAGGGCGGGCTCGGGGTGCTGCTGTGCGACGACGGCAACAAAGAGTCAAGCTGTCCATTGATAGCCCTTGATAGCAGGAGATGGCCGGCCATGACGGACGGACCTGGAACCGTTTCTTGGCCGCCAGGTTGCGGACCTCCAGACCTGGCTGGCGAGGGAGCCAAGACCCAGGAGGCGGGTTCATTTTTGAATTTGGGGACCCCTGGATTTGAGTGATGTTTTGAACACAGGTAAGTATCTCTCCTCAGCATAGTGCATGGAAAAGTACATGGTCTGGTCTACCAGGCCTGGGGTGGGACATTGGGGAAGGTGCGGTGCAGGTGACGGCCAATTGAGCTGGTCTGTGCTGTGCCTGGTTCTCTGCAAGAAAAGGGGAGGTGAGCAGAGAGGCAGGAGCAGAGGCAGACAAAAAAACAAGCGCCAGCAAGAGTGAGACAAGTCCACGGATGGGCGCATGCATATGTACGCTACCAGATGGGTTGATTTTACAGCTCAGCATCTAGCCTAATGATGGAGATCTACATGCATTTCTGAAAAGTGCATATTTGTTCACCCATGAATGCCATGCGAGTGGCGTGCAGCAGGCCAGAACCTCCACCAGACCCAGGGACAGCCACATGGTCTGGCTCACAGATCTCAAGGAGCCAGAGAGACTAAACAAAAACAAGACGAGATGGGATGCTTGCATGCAGGTGGTGCTTTATCAAGATGGTAAGCTGACGTTGGAGGCTTGACCCCGGGTCGGTCTGGTGGACAGGAGGACCATCCAGGGCTGACAGGTGGAAATGTGCTCGCTCGAAGCTCAGATCGGACTCTGGAGATGTGTGTCACCCATGCCAAGGCAAAGAAAGAAAGAAAGGCACGATGACCTGGCAGGTGTCTGAGAGGCAAAGTAGGTAGTCTACCTCGAGCTGTTTTGACATCAAGGTGGCCCAACTGTAAGGTGCAGGACCAAAATGCCTTCGTTCCCAGTACATCCATCCATCAACCAACCTTCATCCTTCCTTCCTGGAGCAGGTGACCTGGGTCACAGCTTGGGCCTTAAGTGCCTTCTTCTCATCCTTGGTCTTAAGCGGTTTTTCTCACATTGACAAGGTGCAGGACTAGATCGAGCTTGCACGGCAGCATCCGAGACCTCCAAGCTCAAGCTCAAGCCCACCCAGTCACACCAACCCAACCCTGGGTAGCACTTTCATTTACGCGTCTGTCCCCGTGCCATTGGCCAATCGATTCGACCGTCACCCTCTCCAAGTTTCCCTTTCCCTTCCCTCGCGTGTCGCGGCGCGTTCCTCAAGCTTTTGGGCAAACTCCAATTAAACCCCTGGTCTTTGATGCTTCATCACCACTGCATTCTTTGTACATCCTTTGTACACGGCAACAGACTCAACACCAACACCTGCCTCTCCATTTCTCCGTCATCATCAATCCCCATCACCACCATCATTTGTGACAACTGACCGCCTACCTGCCTGCTGCCGTGGGGTTTTCGAATCCTGTGGGGCAGAGCTCTGGTCCAGCACGCTGCAGCTTTCCGCAGTGGGGCCTAGCCCAGGGAAACGGAATAGCGGGGCTGCAAAACCTCCCACTGCCTTCAACACAGACCGAAGGAGCTAAGAGCTCTCACCCTCTTAGCGCCACCCAGGAAGCTGCGAGCTTCCTGCGCCACCTGCCCGTCCGAACTTTTCGTCGCCGTCTGCCATGACGCCCATGGGGAACGAATCGAGTCAGCTGCAGAAGGAGGCAGCTGAGGCAGTTGAGGCCTTACAACGAGGGGGCAGGGTGATCGGCACTCCCATGTCGCCAAGCCCTCCCCCATACCCTGGCGAGGTCCGCGACTTTCGAAAACCTCGTGATTTCCGGGGCGACAGAGAAGACGCCAGATCCTCCGATTCGAACCCCTCGAAATCGAGCAAGAAGGACAAAAAGAAGGACAAAAAGAAGGAGAAGAAGAAGAAGAAGAAGAAGCGACGCGACAGCTTGGACAGCAACGGGGCCAACGGGCATCCAGCCGCCGAAGCAGCCGCCGACACAGCTGCAATGGCCGACGACGCGCACGCGCACGCGCACGAACACGAGTCGCCCAAGAAGAGCAAGGGCAAGAAAAAGTCCCGAAGCAAGAAAACCCACGACGCGCAGAGCCCTGATGCCCAACAATTCCTTGTGTCACATGCCGTGGGCGGCTCGCCGCCATCTGGCCAGCAACCCGCCACGAATGGGATTGCAGAACACGCACCACCCTTGGACACCGAATCAGCGGAACAAGACTATGTACCGGCCAGCAGTGTGGAGGAGATCGGAACAGCGCATCTCAAAACCGAGCCCGACGTCGATGCGGACGACGTCCCAGACCACGAGCTGCCCTTCCGAATCGCCGGAATCGCCGTCGATGCTGTCGTCGATGGCGACCACCCGGGCCAGAAGTCTCCATTTATGCACAAGCGAGAGATGTCCATCGTTGACGGCAGATCGGACCTGGCAAGCGATGACGAGGCGCCCCTACCAGACTTACAGCCAAGTCAAATCAAGACTGAGCCTCCTTCCTCTGAGAGCGAGTCCGATTTGGCCTCTCCAAGCGTGGCAAGGCTGGATAGACTAGAGAGGTCGAGGTCGAGGTCCATCTCTCGGCCGCCGCTAGTTAAGCCTGCAATTGAAAGTGTGAGTTTCTACCGCCACCCCTACTGGTCTCACTTCGTCCGCTAATTTGTTGTTTGTAGTTCGACGCGGGCCACCAAGCCACACCACCAAGCCGCTCATCAACAGGCTCAAATAAAAGCATTCCAGCTCGGACACAAGACGCGAGACCCACCTCGAGAGACTCAGCACACTCATCGAGCTTCCACGATGCCCAGCAGAACATTGACATTATGGATCTGGACGTGGACGATCCAGGCTCTGTTAATGGGCATGTCAGTCCTCCAGAGAAACAGTCCAGAAAAGCGAAGTCCGCAAAAAAGCTCCAGAGCCACCAACAAGCCCATAAAATCAAGGCGGAGGCAAGTGATGCCGACGAACGCCCCGACGCATCTGCTTCATCTCGCAAGAGGAATGCTCAGAAAGGCCGACAACGTCAGAGTGACAACGCAATGTTAAATACGGATGTGGATAAGGTTGTAAATTGGCTTCAACAGCCCGCCCGTAGAAGAACTCACGATCATGTGGTGGAAGAGTCGGACCATGAAGCTGCAGGCCAGAGCGCGGAGGCCGTTGTGCGCAACGCCGCTCAAGACGAAATGGAAACAGAAGAGGCGATCCAACCAGAGCTCCAGCAGCAGCTTCATACTCGAGATACAGAAGCACCTGCTGATAAGGAACCCGAGGTGTCTGCGACCCAGCCGAAGAAGGCGAAGAAGAAGCGCCAACTCCACTCGAAGGAATCACTGTCGCTTTCGCAGCTAGAAGATGACTTCGGTGAGGGTGACAATCAGCCCCGAGTGTCTATGTCGCAAAGATCCAAGCTCAAGGACGTCATGCGCGGTGAGCGCAATAGCCCCGAAGACGAGACAGGAACCAACATCCCGCCATCTCAAGAGCCGAGTCTGCCTAAGCAGGCCAAGTTGAAGCGCAAGCGGCGTTCTAACGACGCATCGGAAGACGAGCTGGAGAACTTACTGGCAGGTCCGTCCAAGCGCAAGAAGTCCAAAAAATCGAGCAAGGGCCTTGATCTCAGCGATCGCGACAAAGCCGCAGTCGCCTCGAGAAGAAATCGGTCATCGCAAGGCGAGATCGCCACCGGCCCCTGGACCAGCGAGGAGCTGGTCGCACTCGGGCGGGTTGTAGACCAGTTTTGCAAGGCTTACGACATGACACAGTCCGAACTCAACGACATGATACACCAACGCCCCGACATGACCAATCCGCTGCACAAGGAATTTTGGGACAATGCTGTTGCAGCCATCGACAAGCGAACCAGAAAGCAAATCCTCGAACGGACTCGAAGGCTTTACAATAATTTTGCAGGCCGCGGCCGTTGGGACGAAGAACAAAAGGAACAGCTGCACGACTTGTTCGACAAGCATGGCACCAAATTCGCCGCGATAGCTTCGTTGATCAATCGCGATCAAAAGGACATCAGGGATTATTGGCGCAATCACTATGTTGTAGATGGGCATCAGCGCAAGTCACGGTGGAAGCCAGACGAGACGGAAATGCTCAAGCAAGCGGTTGAAGAGGCCCTCAACAAGATCAGAATCGATCGTGAGAATAACGACCAATTCCGTCCTAGACCCCGCGCCAAAGGCTTTGACGACGAGTCCCTGCTGGACTGGCAACAGATCAGCGCAGCCATGGGTCTCACTCGGAATCGGCAACAATGCAAGTTCAAATGGCAGGATCTCAAGGACAAGGGCGTCGTTGGTGACGGAAATGACCACCTCCCTAAGGCCTCCCGTGAATCCAAGACCATCAATGGAATGAGTGAGGTGCTGGCCAATGCCCGAGAGGATTACCGTGTGATGAGCGTCGACGACCAGCTCCAAGTGATCGAGGCCGTTCACGATTCCGGCGCGACCAGCGACTCCAAAATCCGCTGGAACTCGCTTGTGGATGAGCGCTTCAGGGCAAAATGGCGGCGCCCCAGTCTCAAGTTAGTCTGGTTCAGACTGCGGAAGACGGTGCCGGATCATGAGGAGCAGGATGTTCAGTCTAATGCGCGGTACTTACTGAACTATTACAACGTCCAGCAGTCCCTGCCTCGCATCGAAGACCATCAGGCCGACGAGCAAGTGGAGGAGAAGCTTGTCAATACCAACCCCGGCAGCAAGGTGTGGCGGACACCCTCACAGGAGCCTCGTGCCGTCAGGGAGAGGCAGCGGCGGTCGAGCAGTGCCAGCAGCCGGGCCAGCAGCCGGGCCAGCGAGAAGGTCTCGAGCCAGATTCTTCGGGTCCCAGGCAACGACGACGATGAGTACGGCGAGCCCGCGCAGCGAGGTCGAGACCACACCCCGAGATCAGGGAGCCCTGATCTTGGGCAAGGGGACGTTGAGGGTGCTGAGAAGCAGCAGCACCGCAAGACAGGCAAGGGGAAGGGTAAGAGAACCCACGGGAAGAAAAGAGATGAGGTCGTGTCGATCCGGATCCCCGAGCACTTGAACGGTGAAGCAGCTGAGAAGGGGTCGGTGGAGCCCGAGAACACCCAGCAGTCTTTTGCAGGGGCCAGCAAGGCCAAGGCCAAGACAAAGAGCAAGGGAAAGAAGACAGCCAAGTCCCCGCCGCCCCCGAAGGGTGGATGGAGAAGCGCGAGTGTTGCCAGGGATTCCGATTCGGATTGAAAGGAATGGAGTATGCTGAAGTTTGCACGCCAGAGTGCAAGCACTGCTGGGGATTATGATTGGAAGTGAAAAGAACCAATTATGATGAAGTCGGCGCGCCGGAGTACAAGCATTGCTATGGATACTGTTTGGGTGTGAAGAGGATCAAGAATGACGAAGTCTGTGTTGGTGTGGCCTGGTCATCATTGCTGTACATAAATTACTGCGTGGGGACGAGCATGTGCCTACGTCCGCTTGCCGCCACAATAGCCAAACCCAAAATATTTTCAGTTGCCATACCGTCCTTGTTCGTATTAGTCCATGTTTCCTTCCGAATCCCCTGACCCGATTGGCCCCCCCCCCCCGACAAATCCCTTCTCTCGCCAAAGCGGGTGAGCACAAGTCCACAAGCCATTTTGCAAATGATGTGGTACATATACGACAATAATTCGCATGAGGAACCATCCGGGTAACAAGACGGAGGCAGACTTGCGAAGGTGTATAGCCATGCATCATCAACTTGATGATGCGTCCTTTCTCTTATGGAAAAGGCGGCCACATAAGACAGGCCAGGACCCGGGACGGGGCCTGACTTCCTTCGTCTAGAACGTCTGCTCTCGTTGTCCGTCTCGTCACCGGGGGTTCCCCTGCTCAGTCACGAGGACGGCATGTCTGATACCAGGCAAGCATCGTGTTGCCCTTCCCCCCCCCCCCCCTTTCCCACCGCGGGCTCCCCTCAGTACGGGGCCCGACCTACCTATTCATGTCGAGTCCGCGGTAGAAAATTGGGGGTGAGAGAAGGGTCTGACTGCGCTAAGCTTAAATACCCGCCTGCCGAGCGAGGGTGTCGAGGATTGCGTCAAGCTTCGCTTCCGTGTCGGCCATGGAGGCCTGCAGTTTCTCGGACGGCGTGCGGCTGATCATGACGGTGTTGCACAGCGCGAAGGGCGCGATCAGGTCCTCGAGCGCGCGGAGCGACTCGAGCGTCGTGATGCCGGCGAGGCTGCTGGGCCGCAAGCCGCCCGCGTGGAGGAGGGCGGCGTCCCACGAGCGGGCGAGGGCCCAGGTCTTGTTGGGCTCTTCGGCGGTAGAAGTGGTGGTGATGGTATCGAATGCCCCGGTGAGCACGGCGGACTGCAGGGCCGCGTCATCTGGGTGAGTGCTGCCCTGCAGGTCGTGCAGGCCCGAGAAGAACTCGTGCGCCGGGTGCGCGACAGCGGCCCAGTCGAAGTCGAGCAGGGCGGCGACGCGCCTCGTAGGGGGATCGTAGAGCATGTTGTTCATGGCTGCCAGGCGCGCAAGAAGTACCTGTCAGGAGATCAGTTCCGTGGAGAAGGGAAGGGCCTTACTGAAGTCGCCGTGGGTCAGGACCCGGTGGCCGGTGTCAACGCCGCCGCGTTGCAGCACCCGATGTATGGCTGGGCTCGAGATGAAGGCGTCCAGCCTCTCCCTGAGTTTTTTGTTGTTCCTCCACCCGCGCAGCACGGTGCTGTTCTCCGCGTCGCCGTCTAGCTGGAAGCGCAGCTTGGCGGCCAACATGTCCGCGTACGAGGGCCACGGCCCGCCGGGAAGGAGGGGCCGCTGGCCGGTGACGATGGAGCCGTCGCTGGCGATGGTCAGGCCGCCGAGTCCATTGACGCCGGCGGGCAGCTGGACGGCCTGGATGGCGGAGAGGATGGTGGCGACCTGTGTCATGACGCCGTGCTGTTCTTGGTCGCTCATCCCAGCGAACTGCCCATCCAGGTTTGAGCCGGGCCGGTATTCCATCAGGGTCCAGCCCGAGGAGGCCTCGTCTGCGTCTGGAGACGGGTCGGCGAAAGGCTCCCAGGCGTAGATGGCGGGGACGATGTCGGCCATCTCGGGGGCGTGCTGGGAGAGAGACTTTCGGATCAAGGAGGAGGCGATGACGTCGTTCTCGACGCGGTTGGCGTTGTTGAGCCCCTCGGCCTTGGGGTTGGACAGCTTCAGCATCAGCGTCGAGGTTCCTCCAGCGGGTGGCGGGCTGGTGCATGTCTTCTTGGCGAAGTTGGCCGTGGTGGCTGGGGAGGCGAGGTCAAGCTTGTAGAGAAAGTTGTTGTACGGGAAGGGGCAGCGCTCGTCGTACTCGACCGGAGTGACGGAGGTGGCGGTCAGGCGGTGTCTGTCCAGGATGGCCTGGACAACGGCGAGGCGGCGGTCATAGCCTGATTGGTTGATGTTTAGGGAGACCATGTTGTTGTGTGATGTGAATACGGATGTGGATATGGGTGGGGTTTGGTGATGGAAGGTGGTGGTGAGGGAGAAAGGAGTAGGACGCGATCACAGCTACATTGAAAAGAGGGGTCAAACATATTTGTACACTACTCACTCATCATCACCAGTAGGCGATGGATTTCTGGAAACCGCGTCAGCCGCGCCGGGACGAGATGCAAGGGACGCGTTCAGGCACGTCGACCAGTGATGATTCGTCTGTGCCGCCAAGCCGCATTATCATGATGACGGGCTAACCTGGGAAGGGCATCTGCCTAAATCCCATACCATGCTTATCCTGACCGTCTTGTTTCCGTCCAATCGTGGTTACCATGGCTTTCCTTGCCTGCGACTGTGCGTACGTGCATGTCCTGCTCATCCACCAAACCATATTGTCTTGTCGTTCAGTAATGTCTGCCGTATCCCAGTCCACCTCAGCCTGCGTCGGGGAACAAGAGCCTCATCCTCCATCTCAGACGGCGTGTCTCCTCTCCAGCCCATCGCAGACGCTCCACGCCCCTATTCTGCACAGCAGAACGATGAGCATGACCATGATGCAAATGCCTCCCACCGCGATGCTGATGATACCACCCACGTTCATGCTTCTTGTTCGTCTTGTTCGTCTCGAGTCCGTCCAGTGGAAAGCAGCGGTGTCGAGTCTCGTGCCAGGCCTGCTGGTGTTTGTAAAGAAAGAAAATCATGCAAGGTCTGTGCCCATCCGTTCGAGTTGGTGATCGCCGGCAGGACATCCAAAATCTGGCTTTTGGTAGGACAGTAGCTGTAAAAGAGAGTGTGTTTCGCCAGTTGTGTCCGTGGTGACTGATGCCCGGATGAAAAAGTAGACCTGCAACCTGAACTAGAGATACGGGCAGGCGCAGACGACCAAAGTGCGAAGGCAGGCATGATGGCAAGGCAGTCACCCCTGGGCCTTCGAAGGAGCTCCGGTGTCCTCTTGAGGCTCATCGGCGCCGTCTTGCTGATCTTCCATCTGTGAAGAATCAGCTAACTCGGAACTATCGTCGCTGAAATGAGTATGTTACCATTTGTTTGAACAGTCGCTGTAAAGTTCTGTCAGATTCTCGTTTGTAGATGACTCCTGTGGGCATGTCATTAGGTAGGCACTCACAGCAGCCATGCTGGCGTCTCCGCCAAATTTCCTCTCCTCGGCGGCAGCAGCCTGAACTCGACATCAGCACTTTTTTAGGCTCACAAGATTGTATGTACGAATTCACCTACATTTGCTAGCTTCTTTTCTGCCTGAAAGCAAGAGAGTGAAGTCAGCGGCTGGGTCAACTGGGGGTTTCTGTGGAAGACCTGATGAGAAGCAGCTGGACTTACAACTGCCTCAGTGACGAAGGCCTGAGAATGCGAGAGCTATGATCAGTCATCCGGAATGAAAAGGAAACAGTGGGCTTGCTCAAGCTAACTTTGAGTGCCTTCTTGCAGGCCTGCAGTTTTGTCAATACCATTTCCTGCACGACAAAAAGATACATCAACGTACCGCAATCTGCCGCTTGAGTGACTGTGCTCGTCGTAGCACATGCTATCAGTGTCATGATGCCCGAATTTTCCGTGCTACAAAGAAGAACTTACGGCAATCCTCGCCTCTTGCTCCTGTTTGAGAACTTGTCAGTTTCAACCGCGGGCTTTGAGCTCATTGCACTTACCCGGGCTTTGGCCAGGAGGTTCTAGGAACAAGAATCAGCCTGAGGGACTTCAGTGGCGGCCAATGTTCATGACCTTGAGGAGGGATACATGCCTCGGATTTGTTGTTGTGGTACTGAGCAGGGAGGTCAACATATGGTACAGCGAATCTCCCTGAAGGCATGTCCACTTACGACGGAGCTACCAATGGTGGCTGCAATGGTGCTGCCTTCTGCCGGCCGGGACCAGCACTTTTCCTCGGCGTGGCCGAGGCGGCCGCAGTGGCGACAAGTCTCATCTGAAGTGAGCCTATTGCTATTCCTGAGCGCACATCTAGAGTACTCACGGGGGATGGCATGTTGGTGGCGCGGGGGTGGGGGGGTTGGCTATTTGATTGTGTTTCTGTATTGGATTGCGAAGTTAGCATGTCAGGGAACCACTGGCACTTGTTCATCTCGGGATACTTAAGGTACATACCGCCGGTGTTTGAGGTTTGGAAGGATGGTAACAAAACACAGCTCCGGCAGTGCAACAATGACATTGGGTATGCCTGTGTCGGATCCGTACTGTCATACTGGCAAGAACGCGGTATCTGGAAGCTGCAACGCCCTTGCCGAATGCCAGTTCTATTCGATGTGGTCAACTGTTGGTGTTGCCCCAGAGACAAACGTCAGCACCCGGCAGCAGACACGCCGGTTGTAAGACCATTTACTCATTATACGACATGCACATAAAAGGAACGAATACGATCTCTATTCCAACAAAGTTGAATGGTAGACCACTCGGCGGCTCCCAGGCAGGCATCTCACCTACCAAGCCATCATGTCAGAGTCCTGGGGGAGGGCATATGGAAGGGCATGCTACAACAAGGTATCCCATATTTGGCTATCTGAGTCTCCCATTCTTCTTTTCGGCTCAACTCGATTTCCCCTGTCGGTGGGCATCGCGCTCGAGCATGTTGCCCATCAACAAAAGGCTTTCCTGCCCGCCGGATCTGTCCCCCTGCGCTTCGGGCAAACCCCAGTGGAGAAGAGACATCCCCTACTCTCCTTTCTTCCCTCGCCAATTTTCCTTCGTCCACATTCTCCTCGCCATGAAGACCAGACGGCATATGATCATGCCCAGCACGACATAATTCTCCCGACACAACTCAACCACAGCCATCCAGCCAGCAGATAGTAAGATAATTCGAGCCTTTACCTTCAGATTTCTCAGCTGAACGATTTTCACGAACTGATGTAACTCAGTGGGCAGCAACAACAACAGTGAGTCCTGTCCATATGGCTAACACAATACATGCGTTCCGGGACGCCGCATATCGTGGCTCATTTCTGGCCTATTCCGGGACTTAGAACGGCTCAGCAAGTCTGAAATCGACATCATCTTACTAACACGACTTTCTCAGGCAAGCAGTAGCAAAAGAAGGCTGCCGCCGCCGCCGCCAACCGCCGTAAGTACTGTCTTGCATGCACTGTGGCTACATGTGTTCTCACGAGCTGACTTGAGCGGACCAGCCGGCGGTCAATTGTAAGTATTGAGATCTAACTCTGGTTTTATTAATTGGAATGCTCAAATCTTGATGTTTAGTCTAGACGCGTGTATGAAAGCGTAAGTCAAGGGGTACAGTTCTTCTATCCATATATCTAAAGCTGAGCTTAAAATAGACAACTCAACTGTGGCAGCCCCCAGGGGATGCCAGGGTTTAACCCCGGAGGATCTGTGCGTCTGATGCCTTTATCAGACGCCCTCAGAGCCCATCAGTCACTTAGATGGGCCATCTTCAATACAACATCTTTCAGACCCCCCAACTTGCTACCATATCAACCTCCTCTTCCTCCTCCACCGCCACCACCAACCCTGTAAGTATTCTTGATGCATGCTTGAGGTACGAAATGTACTGAGTCCAGGGTAGCTATGTAGACACTGTGGCCGATCCGCCCAACCCCGAAGAAAAGTGCTGGTGTCCGCCAGCAGAGGGCAGCAGCATTGCTCACACCACGAAGCTTTGTGTGAGTTATACGTGAATGTATATTGAATATGATTGTCTGTGTTATTATGAATGAAGTCAGTATTGACATCAGTCTCAGGATCCTGCTGCCAAGGATATGAAGCCGGGGCGAGGTACCAGCATGGCCTCCATGAGAACCTGGTGCACATGCCGAGACTTGCGTTGAACATGGAGCGAATACAATGTCTTTCCAGACAGATTGAATGATTTACACTTTTTGGACATAATCAAGAAGCATATTCAACGGCATCCCGGGACTGAGAATTCCCCATCTAGTCATCACACGTCTTGTTGTCCTGCATCTGATTGTCCCATGCCTGGGTGTTCCATGTCGGGTTATTTCATCGCTGATTATTTTGCACTCGAATAACTCGCATCTGATTGTGATAGCCAGCGCATGGTTGGTGGTGTGCCAGTAGAGTCTGGGTGTCCTTGCCTACATTGGTTGCTTTCCACATCCGTCAGTCACGTAGACCGGCCAATTTCCTAAGCAACATCATTGAAACCTGCCAACATATCAATGTAGATGACCCAGCTGGTTGTGCATCACTGTATGAGGGCTCAATAAATCGTTCCGATGTAACTGTCCTAAAAACATACATACAGCTGGCTCCAAATCAAGTTCACCCATTATACACTTCGTCAAGGTTCGACTCTGACTGCACAAGAACTGTGTTTTGACTTTGCTTGAGCCATCTGATCGAGCTGCCTCAATGCCTCCTCCATCCTGGGCCACATTGCACTCGACAAGAACGTGCAAATAGTTCTGTTTCCATTCCTGTCGATTGTGCCCTGAATGAAGTTCGGACCCGGGGGTGGACCTGGGAGTTGAACCAGCGCCTCGACATAATCAGGCTTACCAGCGTGCACCAGCCTCTCCTCCTCGATGGCGTTCCCCTTTACATCAGCCGCACACGTATGTTCGACTGCCCCGAAGAAGTCGATTTTCCTGCAGTCATGGTTCTTAACGCGACTGTTGGCGGTGAATATCATGCCCTTGGGATCTCCGTACAGCGGTGTCATGCCCGAGTCCAGGCGCGCCTTAATCGACGCCCGAATTTGGGCGACTGTGGTCTGCTCTGAGAGAGACGAGCGAAGATCTACTGCGATTTGACCCAGTGGCGCACCTGCCAGATCTTTTGCTTCCGGGATCAAGGCCCAAGCCATCTGGTACATATTTTGGACGTATGCAGCCTCAGGCTCCAAAATCCCAGCTTTGGTCAATGCGCGGCGCAGATCGTACACTCGCATCAGGTTGATGGGCTGGGTGACTAGGAGGCAGCCGGCAACGGTCTTGGCAACCCAGCCGGCTATCATGTCGTCTTCGGTCGCGGAAGAACCCGAAGGCAGGGTGTCTCTTGCCTGCTCTAAAATCACGTCCGCAGCTCTAGACGTTAGGCATATCACACGCCAGCGGGACTCGGGCAAAGACATGTCCCAACCCGGATCTTGCACTGTTGTGGCCTGGTTGTCAGGTAAGAAGTCTCCCATGTCTATAACCTGGTCTTGCAAGACAAACTTTTCGGTGCCGTTTTGTTTGATGTCCTCACGGATGAAGTCGAGCGGGTCGCTCCACGCACCAGCTAAGGGGGCGACATCAGCTTCCCTGCCATTCACCACATTCGTCCATGATTTCATGAATTCATTTGAGCCTCCGCCATCCATGAGGACGTGGTTGTAGTTGACCACGACGACAGTCGCGTTCTCGAAAGACATGACGCGCAGTCCCAGAATTGGGTGGTCGCCATTCGGATCCGTGAGGTCTGACATATTCTGCGGCCACTCGGGCGGAATGAGAACCGGCCAGAATTCCGTCTGACGCCAATCAATAATCTGACATGCATTCCCCACGGGAGCGAGAAGTACAACGCACCGAAGATGAAAGTGATTCTTGCACGGAAGAGCAGTCATTTCTCGGCCGTGCTATCTGAGACACCAAGGGATGGGTTTCAATAGACATGGCCAGTTCCGTGTGTTTGAAACGTATAGCTGGGCGTTCTCGCCGTGGCTGTGGGTGGCACATGGATGAACAATTTGCCAGAGGCCTGCCCTTCTGTCAATATGCTTCAAGGCAAGCCTAAGGTTCATCCTGAACCTACACCAAGCCTCCAACGGCCTCGAAGTTTCCTCCAATCTCCAATGTCGAGAAGGGTTTCAAGGGATGCGTGCAAGACATCGGCATTCATGATGTCTCGGAAGCGGAGGACCTGGCATACCGGCATGATACGGTTGAGTGCCGTATCATCGAAAGTGTACACCGGCGTCACCTTGCCTCCACCCGTTTCAAGTGTTGGAGATGTGTGAGAGCCCATTATGAGTGCTTCAAGTCATTGTTGGCAGGTAGAGTCTTACTCTTTTCTTGTTTTCGTCTAATGAAGGGAGCTGCTTTCGCAGGCATTGGCTGTCCTCGTAAACAAAACATCAGAGGGAAATCCTCCGGGAATCAAGGGAGCGACTTGGATACCGATTCGCCAGGAAGTGCGGACTCGATGTGGAAAGCCTTTCTGCGGCACAGCAAATCAGCATCGTCTCCGTTGATGAGACCTCTGCTTCCAAGGAATATCATGGGCTTTGCACGTGGGTCCTGAATGCAGCTGGAAATGATCCGTGTCTTAGCCTCCCTGCCTCCTTTGTGGAAAAAAGAGAGCGTAAATGATATATGACACGGAGATAATTCCGCGCACTTATGGAATGCGATGTTTAGCGGGTCCAACGGTTTTGTATTTTCCTGGATCGGTAAAGATCCTGTGATGCTGAGAGTCTTGGCTGCACATGGATTATGATTGACGATCCGAGAGAGCAGATAAGCGGACCAGTCCGCCACAATTTTGAAGATCAACCCACTTGCACGAATTTTAGAAAGACCGATAAAGGCCTTGCAAATTTCAGGTTAAAGCTTCAAATGAGCTTTCTGTGTCTTCTGTCCTCAGGGTGTCTAGAGTCCTTGACTGCAGTCCATCAATTCGACTCGGATGAGAAGTGGGGATGTGGTAGTCTCTGAGGGCTGCTTATATGCAATAGGCCTTGGCTCCATATGCATGATCCCTTCAACAGTCCCTTATTAGTAGATGATAGAAGGACCAACATAAGTGACATGTCTCTTCTAAAACCCCTATTTGGTAAGTATCTGCCTTAATAGATTAGGATGTGTAGTGGCATGATATGAATTTACAGCTTGCTTTACCACTTTGAGAAGTATCGTTGTACATAATAATTCTTGCTGTTAATTGATTATCCAACTCTGAACACACTATTTGTACATCTACGACACCTTTAATCATGCTCCTATAGCAGTAGTGTTGCCTGATATCATGCTAACCGCACCAGTGTAGGCGGCAGAGCCGCCGGACAGATAAATAAGGATGATAGTAATCCACCTTTTAATGGAGGAGGTAAAGTGCCGGTGGCCTTTGTAATTACAATCGTTTCTTTACGTGTTATAGGCTTAAGATTGTTTATAAGGACTTATGTGATTCATTAGGTTCTGGGATATGATGATTGTGAGTATGCAGGAAATAATCTCTAGTTGCTGCAGCAGAGGGAGGGTGAATAGATTAGATTAGATAAGCGCACGCGCCACCCGCCTGCTGCCAAAAGGCGCCGTAGGCGCCTCTGCAGCCATAGCTAGATTCTTCTTCTATACAACTTATAAATACTAATATAATTTGCATTCTTTGCACCCTCCATACGCTTTACCACTAATAAACATTTTATTAACATTTCTAAGATCTTATTATAATCTTAATAACTAGGTCTATTTCTTTCATATGCCTCTTAATATATAATATTTTACGCATTATATTCAGAAGCTTATTACTAATATTATCTTAATGTAGTTGTTAAACTTAATGCCGGCGTAAATATATAAAATATACTTTACGTTAATTTCTCTATCACTTAACTAAGACGGTCCTTACGTCGAAATAGCAACGAGGGCATAAGATGGCAGTGAAGAATAGTTAATTTACAACTAGGGTTGCTTAAGGAAAAGAAAGGAAAAGCAAGAATTGCCTAAAGGTTAAATTATAATTGCTTTTAAGGCTAGTTAGGCTAATAAGATAAGCTAATTAAAGGGGCCCTGCAGAGGGCCCTGCGCACGATCAGCCTTACGGCCCTAACATTAAATAATTTTCTTTTTTATTAAGTAGTTTATATATAGTTTATAAGAAAAGATAATATAATAAGGCTTAATAAGC
>JBAFXB010000007.1:1685000-1687500 GCA_037177825.1 Diaporthe sp. P3_1W | reverse complement strand
CCGTTGGATAGAGCTCGTCGGGAGCATTCCAACAGTATGTCTTTCTGATCCGTGAGACAACCACAGCGGGCGTTGTGGCCGGATTCGCACTTGAGTTAATTTTGATCTTGAGAATGCAATGTTTCCCTTCGACTTTGTGCTGGCCAATTCCCAAGTTGCGAGACCTTTTGACCAACTCTTTTGAATCGAGTCGGATCCGGACGGGAGTACCACCATTCGATAGAGCTCGATTCATGCTCTCAGATGGTATAGTTCGCTTCTGTGGGGGCCGCCTGTGGGGCGAGAAAATCGAGCCCAAAGTTCGGATCCGAGAGAGTTACCCTAGACTTTTTCGCAACTTACCCTAGCTTTTTTCCAAACTTACCCTAGACTTTTCAACATTTTCGACCGCAGCGCACGCGATCGACATGCGACGCAGACGAGACATATACCATTGGAAAGAGCTCGTCAAGGGCTATCGAATGGTATATATCGCTTGTGGTGGGTCGCACCTCCGGCGGAGGTATTCAAGGATGAGCGCAAACACCGCTGGGAGGGAGTTACCCTAGACTTTTTCCAAACTTACCCTAGCTTTTTTCGCAACTTACCCTAGACTTTTTCCAAACTTACCCTAGACTTTTGGTTGTTTTCCACCACAGCGCCCGCAATACACGTTGTATATAAGAGATATATATACCGTTCGATAGAGCTTTTCAAGGGCTTTCAGGTGGTATATACCACTTGTGGTGGGCGGCGGTAGCGGCGGAGGAATAGCGCCGTGAGCGCCGGCCGCACGAGTGGAACTTACCCTAGCCTTTTTCTAAACTTACCCTAGACTTTTCGACAAATTTGGCGCTGCAGCCCGCCACAGTGGCCGCACGCAGATGAAAACTATACCGTTCGAAAGAGCTCGTCAAGGCGCATATTCTGGCTATTTGCACGATGCGTGCAGCCGGCGTGGTCGTGGGCAATTGCCAGGTGAGTCGGTGGCGACGGCGAGGTGAGACGATTGGGTGGTGATCTTGCGGGCAGACGTCTCATTTCGTGGTCTGCGTTGCTCAGGGTGGTCGCTGGGATCGAAATTTTGTCGAAGTCGATGTGGTGCGTGCGTGCCGAAAGATGACTTTGGTGGCCGTGAGTCGATTTTTTGAAATCCCCATACAAATGAATTTTCCGGCACGGCAAAAATCGCACCAGAGCCCCCCACAGCGTGCTGCGGGGTGATATGATGTCGGAGGGTATATGAGGAGGGGAAAAAAAAGTCTGGGTCGGCTCAGACTTAGTGGTCTTCAGTGGGCTTAGCGGTGGTTCGCCCTGCCTAGCCCCTGAAAATCAGCCCTACGGCGCCTGCAAGCTGGCCGAAGCCCCTGTGGCAGGCCTAAACTGCGGCCGAGGGCAAAATTCCGACCAAGTCCCTCTGGTGCGTGCGTGCCGAAAGATGAGTTTGGTGGCCGTGAGTCGATTTTTTCGATTCCCCATACAAATGAATTTTCCGGCACGGCAAAAATCGCACCAGAGCCCACCGCAGCGTGCTGCAGGGTGAGACGATGTCGGAGGGTATACAAGAGGGCACATGAAAACCATGGGACAGCGAGGCTTGCCTCCTCTTCCAGCGGTGATGTGCCCTGTGGCGACACTTAGGGGGGGCTGTTCGGCTTGCCGGGCACCCCGTTCCTAGGCGTAAACTTCTGTTGGAAAGGTGATCGTTTCCTTGCTCTGCTGACGGCTCCTCTGGGGCCTGATTCAACCTGGTACAGCGAGTCCTGAGGCCCTCACGGGTCCCCTGCAAAGGGTATAAATCGGTTGATTCGGGCCGGCCCTCTTCGTGAGGTCGAAGGTCTCTGGGCGGTCACCCGGTACAACAGTTGACGATAAGTCGGGGACGGCGGTGCTCTTAGCGGTCGTTCAGAACGAACCAAACCATAGCTGCGGCGCGCGGCCTTCGGGTCGTGGCAGCCAAAGCGAGTCCCATATCTTGAGCGGTTCTTGTTGCGTGGTCCTCTAAACAGCCTAGCAGGCCTAGTAGCCTCGGTCACGGGGGATTCATAGCTTGAACCAAACCCGCCACCAGTGAGAGTGCTTCGGCATGATCGCCAGTGGTTTGCCCAAAGGCGTCGGCGGCTTCTGCTGCTCGGCGCCGGAGGATGGGCTCTGTGGATGACTGGCCGCTGGCCAAGCCTGAAACTGAGCAACAGGAGATCCCGCCCCCTTGGCGAACGCTGAATAGCTGCAGCCTTGGGAAGCGGTCTCCTCTTGGGGCGCCTAGGCGGCACTCTGTCATCAGCCCAGCTGGTGATACCTGTGCCCCGCCGAAAGCGCCCTGGGGAACCTGGAAGGGGATAGCGGAAGCCAGCTGTGGCTCCTGCGGCCACGCCGCGGGGGCTGCTCCTGGCGGCGCCGAACCGGTCGGTCCTCTGGGCCTTCTGGGGACAGCGCCATCACACCGGTGACAAAAATCTCTTCCGCTGGGCAACCAGCGGCAGGCGCCATAAGGGCCCCTTATTGGCGTTCACGATAGTTA